>REGL01000271.1:215694-228273 GCA_004194395.1 Aurelia aurita complex sp. Pacific
GGTTTGAAACCTTTCTTCTACGAAGGCGCGCTAAGACACAGGAATACAAGGAAGATATATTCAAATAACACGAGGCATTTACATCAGTTCAAGAGGAAACAGAACAGAGAAGAAAACAAGACAAGAAAACAAGACGAAGATCAAAACAAGGTAAATAAATACGTAATTAAAATATCCTTGTCCTAACACCCTTGTTTTGTTGTTTGGCTTTTCATTAAATCATCTTAACTAAGGGGATGATTGACGAAAAATCGAACACATTTTTGGGTACGAGTGCAATGTACAAAATGGCACAATCGTTAGTTTCCTATTGAAGTTAACCCCCCGAGGGAGATTTCAAATTTTGGTAGTTGTTTTCTGATATAAACGTACCTGTCATCGAGCAAATTTTGGGAAGGCAGTAGTATGCAAATAGTTTATGTTCCAATCATATTTTTGACACCTTGACCTTTGACGCAGACTATACTTTTTGTGACGATTGACCATCCCTTTAAAGATTTTTATCAATTTTTTTTATGGAGAAAGTTAGTACCTAGGTACCTAGGCCAATCATAGATAAGTCATCTGTTGAAATGTTTCTTAAGGTGCAAATGAATGAAGGATCAGGGTGTTAATATCTAAATCAAACTGTTGATGGAAGAGTGAAAATGGGTCTCCAGAATTCTCCTTTCTAATTGACGAGAGTTGCTCAAATGAGTGGACTTCCTTCAGAACGCCTTTTATCGCAACCGATGCAAATGGTCTGCTTCAATTATTTGACTAATTCAAAACTCTTGGTAGTTAGATTGTGGATCATTCAGGGAATCTTCACAAATTCTGCACCATTTTGACTAAAAATAAACAATAGTTTCACACAATATTTTAAATTTAAAATCATCAAAGATCTCCTCTTGTCTCCAGTCCGATCTGCAGACTCTTGGTAACTAAATCATAGTAGTTGCTTACGCCCCCGCAGGGGTAATCATATTATTTTTGCGCTGATAGACGACGGAATAGACTTGGAGCAAGTCAACCAAAACATGTCTTGAACTACCGGGTAAGTAGAAACGTTAATTGTAAACTACAGTTATCAAAGTGAAAACATGCCCACAGATCTTAATGTTTTTCCTCTATTTGAGTCTATTTTCGTCTTACTTTCGGTCAAAATAATTTGAGTCAAAACTTTGAATCAAATCAAAGAAAAACGTGACAAAATGAATGGGGTTGTCATTTTATCAAGTTCAAATAATTTTCTCTGAATTTTAGCTTCAAAGCAAAATATTAAATATGAAAATGGTAATCAAAATCTGAAAATGAAGCATAAACTTCAGCTGGGAGAGAGTTTCCAATTATACTTTTTCGCAACATAGCTTCGCAATAAGATCCTGGAAACAACAACGGATTACAGTTTTACTTACCCGCTACATCTAAAAGTCTAAAAAACAATTGGCAGGTAAGAAATATTTGTATGATCGCTACTACTGGTGTGGTGTGTTTTATCATACCAGAATTCTCAATTCAGTATCCTCGCGTTAAATCATAAGATTCGCCTGGTGTTTTATCTCGAAGATCTAAAAAATACTAAACTCGCTCCCAGTTCTCTACTGTTCTAAAATTGTTCTAAATGTTAACTAGAGTCTACTACTTATCAACATAACGAGTAATAGTTAAGTACCATACACGTTCTATAATCCGTTATGTACGAGCACACAAAAATCAGAAATCATTCATCAATTTCCAACATAAAGGTGAAAATTAAGGCCAGGCAATTGAATCTACCTATCTCTCCTTCTTTCTTGCAGGCAGTGGTGGACTTTTAAGGGGTGCGAGGGAGTGCGATCGCCCTCCACAATGTTGGCTAGAACATGATCTTTCAATCGAAAACAATAGAAAATTTTCTAACTGAAACAATAACTTCGCCCCCCCCCCATATTTGGCAAAGTGCCTGCCACTGCTCGCAGGTACTTTGTGGAAGGCACCTACTGCCGCAAATGGTCTTACCATAGCCACTTACAAATTGTACCAAGATGATACAACGGCAAAGAACTGATGCAAATCTCAAAATGGTATGGTATATATAACGAGAACTACATAAATATACGTCAGTGTCAACGAGGGAAAGGGGTGGGGAACTGAGATGATTAACTCTTGCACAAAAGATTCGGTTGACTTTTTGCAGTCAAGTGTATTAAAAATCATCGCGTTGCATCATTCATTCTGGACGTCAAATGAAGAACGGATTGAATTCACTCTTAATTCATTCTAATGAGACAAGGCATACCTTTGATTCTAATCGCCTTTTTTCTCGAGAAAATTGAGGTTTTGTACGAAAACAGAATACTTGTTAATATTGGAGCACATTGTGATATGCACCAATGAATATCTTCGACAAACCAAATTTTTCAACTTTTTGGTAGCCTTTATAAAAAAAAGTAGTATCTGCAAATTCCATAACAACCTACAGTCACAACATAAATTCTGTAAAAACACTGTAAAATCCATAAAATAATGAAGTAAACTACAATTATGATTATCAAAACTAGCTAAAATTCCGGGATACCCGTAACTTAATCTCAAATTTTAACAACAAAATGTCAACTGCATTTTGAATTTAGTATCGCACATATCTATATATCTATGAGAATAATCCAATCTTATGAAAAATATTGAAAATTTACATACATAATATAAACTACACCAAATCGATCACAGCTAAAAGCTGACAAGAACATTCTCATAAATATTCAGAACGTGGAGGCAAGCTCTTGCAGAGCCATTTATGTACGAGTTTAACGAAGTAATGAACAAAACATTAGTCCATTGGGAGAGTTAAGATCAAAATGCAATGTATTCAAAAATTAAAAAAAGTGGTTAAAATTTCATTCACAGGCTAAATAATGTAAGAACAAAGGACGGGCACAAAACTGCAGGCGCAGAAAATTTGTTCTTCTCTTAGACTTACTTGGATATGAAGCATGCAACACTGAGGGTCCTGAGGGCAAATCCTTTATTCTATTGTCCCAGTAAGATGTTGCAGAAAATTCTTTAAGTAGATGAAGAAAATCGTTGTCCATGTCTATTGTTTTTATATTCTAGAGGGTCATCTAAACGAATAGGCTTTTGCCAGAACGAAGTAAATAAACATGCACCAATGTCAATGTACCGTGAGACATTTCATGGCGGAAAACCTAATTTAGGTGGGAAGCAGGGAGCTATACACTTGCTGCGCCCTGGTAGGAAGGCCTCATCAAAATCCGTCATATCGCACTGGAGTTATTGGCAATTTTGCAATCAGCTATTTTTGTAGGAGCTTGGGAAAAGATGCTAAAACCTAATTTTGCGACTATATGATGATGGCAACTGCATCAAAGTCTTTTGAGAAGATCAGATATTCAAAATGTGAGCGACATAATTTATCATATTTTGCATCCTAGAGGCTGTTTGTATTCGTTGTCACTGTGCATTAACTTACAAATTGGAGAAGAATTGATCAAAATTACTTGTCCTTCATTTAACATGTTTGAAAACGGCTCCAAACAAAATAGCTGAATAATATCTAGAACAGAATGAAAGCATTTTGGCCAACTAAATTTAAAATCTAAGATATTGCGATGACATGAAAGTGTTCTTCGACATTGTACATTTGTTTTTCTCGCAGTGCATTTGATATCTGTCTCATTGTGCGGTTTAAAATAATTCTGTTCCTATTTTAGAACCTTCTTTTTTACAGTGGTAGCATGGTCTAACCTCTAAGATAAACATAATCCCCAAAAAACTTTTTAACCAATAGCAGCAAAATTGAACTTTGAATCACTGCAACCTTTGACATAGACTATGCCTTGATCACAATAGGTTGCTTACAGACAATTGCATTTCACCCCTGCATTAGCCTTGCACTGGAAATACGCCTTTGAGACAGAGACGAG
The DNA here is from genome assembly GCA_004194395.1 of Aurelia aurita complex sp. Pacific. Taxonomy (NCBI): domain Eukaryota; kingdom Metazoa; phylum Cnidaria; class Scyphozoa; order Semaeostomeae; family Ulmaridae; genus Aurelia; species Aurelia aurita complex sp. Pacific. Next base: position 219,600 of record REGL01000271.1, read on the forward strand.
GCTAGTTTTTTAATCTCCATATATATAATCTGGAAATCTGGACATTGCAACTTTTGATTCAACTCGTAGAAGTATACGTATAATAACAAACTAACCTACAAATAGCTTATAGCTAAAGCTAATATATACATTTTTCCGGAACAAAACACAATCTGATGATTATATAAAAAGAATGAAAAGTCATTTTGTGGAAAGATGGAATAATTTCCTTGCTATTATAAATATTTCGCTTTTGTAAGCTTGAACATCTTCTGTTTTCATGGATTACCTGTGCCTTACCTTCAAAACAAATCACGTTTTTGAGCTTTAGCAGGCCTTCTTTCCACCACTGACGCCAAAGAATTAGCTTTCCTTTTTTCTACTTTTTAAGTTTTAAACGACTAAACAGAACAGGGGATAGCAAATTTGGGTCAATTCAAAAAGATGTTCAGATTTTTATCAACAAAAGAAGTTGAATATGAAAAGAAGCTTTCCCGTCAGCGAAAAACAGTATGAGCAACAGAGACTGATTACATGAGTCTCATTTTCTGCATTGAATTGGATGGCGTTTATGATTTCAAACTGAGACTCATGACAGTACAGCTTCAAAACGCAGACTAATTTGGGCCAAATGCGCCCAAGTTCACGGCGGGACCAATCAAATCGCTACTTTCTTGATAAGGTCAGACCACGTGCCCATTTTTAGCGTTTGATTGGCTGACTCGGCAAAATGATGATCTTAGAGAGAAAGAAGACTGGGACTAAGTAGAGTGTGTCAGGGGCTTAGCATAGAAATAAAATGGGTTTAGTCCGCATTCTTTGTTAGTATTCCCTCTGCCTAGGCGACCTTTCATTGCAAAATGGAGGATTGTCTCATTGAAGCTGTGGAGACAAAATTTAATGTGCAATTCAGGAAATTCCAACGAGCCAATCTGAAGGGAATATTAAAGAATTACGACGTTTTTATATGTGCACCGACGGGGTCGGAGAAGATAGTCTGTTTTGCCTTTCTCGCAGAACTGCTTGAGATGAAGGATTTGGAGCTTGGTGTTGGTGCAGCGGAAGAAAACAGAAGTCAAGAAAACAAACCAGTGACCATTGTTGTTTCCCATTATGGTCTTTAATCGTAGATCAAGGGCGTATTCTTTTGGGTATCTGAAGTCTTGTGAAGTCTTATAAAAACGGTAAGGTAAGGTGGGAGGTAATTTGGATCTACGAGGTAATTTGGGTCTATTTGCTTTTTTGACTATTAAAAAGGTCGTAAGCTCAAAATTTGATCATGGCTCAGTGGGTGATGAAATCTATACTTTTAGGAGTTGTATAAGTGGTGTCGAAAAATTATTAGATAATTTCTAGAGGTCCAAATCCCACATTTTCCCCAGACTAAGCTTTAATTATGATCTGACAGCGTAGAAAACTTTCAATTCACGCCAACGTACGATTTAATTTTGTCAACAAATCATCATGGATCTCAAGTTCAACTATTTGGAAAGGTGCTAAAAGTTTTTCGTAATTTTTGTGCGATTCGGTAGATTTTATTTCGATTATTTTGCAAGGTGGGGGTAATTCGGATATACTTGGGGCTGCAGTCGCGTTGTTCAAGAATTGAGAATGGGTCCCAAATCAAAACAGAAATTAAAAAGATGTTAAAATGCTGTTGTGTTAGGCAGAGCGAATTGGAGACATTGCAATGCGTTGTACTTTTGCTATGTAGTAGATCCCACGAGAAAACAATTTACCATACTTTTTCGACTGATTTTTTCTGAACTTTTTCATTCACGAAACAATGCTGATGCGATCTCGCGGAAGTCTATCGTTTTCCAAGATGCTCAAAAGGAAGTTCACGGGGGCTAGTCCCATGAGACGTCCTGCCACCATGGAAAAAGAGGCAACTCAAATGTGGATTGTCGATATTGCCCCCATCTTGAAAACCTTAACTTGACTACGAGAGATGGAAAGGAAGCATTCGATTTTCGGAAGATTTATAGTCTGTCTCAAATTAGATATCACCTAAAAAAAATGACCACGAATAACAACAATAGAAGTGTTTCCAAAGGAATTTTTGCGTTATTGCAAATCTCAGGTGACATCTAATTTGAGACGGACTTTAGTCTGTGTTTTGAATCTGTTTGGTCGTGAGAGAAAATAAAAACATAAGATTAAAAACATTGAAAGAATGCAAGGAATCATGTCGTCAGTTTATGAGCAACAAAAGAATGATCACAGGTGGCGGAGAACGAGGCAGAGAATGGTTCAGTACTTTTTAAATGGAATAGTTCAGTTTTAAGATCAATAAAAAACTAACCTTTCTTGCCAGTTAACTGTGTCTGATTTCTCTTGTGTCTTCTCCCCTCGAACAACACCGCCATTTGCTCTTCGTTTTTCCCGTTTTTCTGAGACAACAGCAACAACACTAAACAGTCGCTGGCCTAACGAAGAGCAAGTGGCAGTGCTGTTCGAGGGGAGAAGACACAAAGAGAAATCATACACAAATAACTGGCAAGAAAGGATATTTTCTATTAATTTCAAAACTGAACTATTCCATTTTAAAAGTACTGAACCATTCTCCGCCACCTATGTAATGATGTTTCGGGGTAAAAGGCTGCCGTGAGCAATAATGTTTGCCATGTTACTTGCAGCCATTGAAAAGCGAAACCACAGTAGGCCATCTTATTCTCCAGCTTTTTAAAGAAAGTCGCTTTCATATAATTAGTAAGTAGGAACACCACAACACGACGAAAAACACTTGAAATAAAAATTCATATCTACACTTTAAATGAAAATTCACCTTGCATCTTGACTAATTTATCCTATAAGATCCTCAAAGACATTGAGTCATGACCAATATCAACTTCTTTTCAATCATAAAACAAAAGTTGTGATTTAATCGCTATTGAAATTAAACCAAAGAGAGTCCCGAGGATAACGCAAGCCTTTGGTGTCCACTGCTCATGATTTTAGCACTATTGTGCGATAACAAAGGGCGGTCAGCGGTTTGTCAGCAAAAATTCAGGATAGTGTTAACACTCAGCTATTTATATGGACTCAATTCCTTTAATGAACATCCTAGTAAGCTTGAGTTTAATTTGATTATAAAATGGGCACAAACATATACTTAGCTAACGGGAGCAAAGCGGAGGCATCTTATTTGTCACCAAAAGCCGGGACTTAACTTAACTAAAAGTTTCAAAATACTGAAGATCTCATAGGCTACCCTCGACTGCTGGTTGATAACACTATATGCTTCATGCTATCGCAGTCTTCTAGAGCAGTCAACGTCACATAACTCCATGGTGAAAGATCAAGTAATCTATTCTACTACATTCTTCTAACTGATCCAACTAAATTCATCCCGCCTGCGCAGCTCGGACTGTACCCGGGAGGACAATCTGGAATTTAATTCATGCCCAGCAGGTAATCTGTCTGCCAGTCTCTGTAAATGTTAGATTGAGCAGAGGAAAGATGATACTTGCCAGACAATCTTGATCCTTAATGTCATGCCATGAACTTGGATCCCTTCCAATTCATTTCGACTGCTCAACCATCACTGTTGCAGCTGCAGTAGTTGTTGGCCTGCAAGAACAAAATTCAGATCTGAGTAAAAATACTTCAATGGCAGAGTGTGGAAAGCTGCATGCGCGAAATGAGCACGCAATTGCTTTCGTTTCTACCTCTCTTTTGGCTTAGGATGAGGGGGCATTTGCCCTCCTTCTGCTTCTCTCAAAAGATGGTCCTCGAGATTCTTTCAAAAACAACGAGAAAGTAGTTGGTTACAGATAGAGTAGGGTAAGAATGTTTTCGAGAAATGCTATAAAGTGACTGAGAAGTCGTTCCAAGCCAAAGTAAAGGTTGGCGTTTCAAAAAATTGTCCCAGACACGCTATCGCAGAACGTTCATACTCTCCACAGCGAGGTTTCTTTATTTGTTTTGTAGTTCGTGGTCCATGATAACGTGGTCCGTAACTAAGATTCAAGGCTTCCGTTTCGAGGGCAGGCATACATTGATACATTGGATTGTGAGGAGCGTTCCAAAACAAATATACTTTCACTGATTGACCTTCCAATGGTCCAAAATTTCGTTGCTGCATAGCAAAAGTTTTTTTGTTGATTCAACAATATAGTGTCATATATCATGTGCATGACCAAATTTTTTTTCAGATAGTGTACAAATGTATAAACAACATATTCCTTCAAATATAATTTTCTTTCTGGTGAAGGGTCTAACACAAAAGATTGTTTAACGTTTGATTAAATATTCAATAGCAAAGTTTGCAAATAATTCAGTCTCTCGTTGATTATGTTTACAATTAATATTTTTTTGATACATGCACTCTTAAGCAAATTGTGACAATGGTTATAAAGATTAGCCCTATCCCACCTGGGAGGATTCCACCCCGAACCAATTGTTTGTTTGCCATAATGCTAAAATATGAAAAGCAGCATCCAAGATTCCGCTACTTTGACTTTATATCTACACTGTATCGAATGATGAAATTTTCAAGATTCTAAATATAGCACCGTAACCATGATATTCTAAATATAGACCAATGTTTTATTGCGTAATAAACAAAAATTGTATGATCTTTTTTTAATTCTTGCAGATATTAATTATGCTTATACATGTAATTAATAAAATCCAACCCAAGTTGCCACAAAAAATCAATTTAATGCCTCATTTTATCGTTATAACCGTGCAACCTCGCCTCATCCCAGGGGTCTTTTGTCACATTGAGAACCAATATGACACAAGGCCGTAGGGACGAGGTGGATAATCATGCTACCAACAATCATGATAATCGTAACTTAACTTCTTCCTATTGTCTTAGTAAGAGGAAAAATGGAGTTAATTGATCTAATTGCCTGATTGTGATTGTTTGCATCGAAGTTCATCTAAAGACCAAGTTAAAACATCATGGATAGACTATATCAGCGAAGAAAAGGGGGGGGGGGGTGGAATTCATCCTTTCCTCAGGCATTGACCGCTTCAAAACTCCCAATTGAGTTAGGGTTAAATCACTTTCAAAGTCCTATTTGCTTCGCTCATATATTAACGAGAGGTATGACATTGGGTAACCCCTTGTGCCTCGATTTTGGAGCTTTTCTCCATCACGAGTCATCTAGGGATCTCTGGTTTCAGCTGTCGCATAAATTTCATCTTTGTATGCTCGTAACTCAGTATCGAAAAATATTTCGAAATCTTCGCGACAGGGTCATTTTCCCATGGGTCTGTTCATGTTATCGTTACTGTTCATTACTTAATCAAACGTCCGAACAATCCTTTATGACACCCTGTACAATGCATGCATGTTGCAAATTTTGGCAGGATCACTATTGTCGGCTACTTTTGATCTTACTTCTTACAAGATGTTGGACACACTCCCACCTGGAAGAATGGAGTCTTTTTGGATAGGTGGCATTCTAGCCGATCTTGAGGCATTGTAGCCTGCGCGCAGTCTTTCTGTTGTTTGGATTGAAAAGTGAACGAACGGAAAATTCATTTTCCGTTCGTTCATTTTTTCAACTTTTCAATCAAAACAACAGAAAGACTGCGCGCAGGCTAGATTATTATTATTATTATTATTATTATTATTATTATTATTATTATTATTATTATTATATGAACTAAACCACCATCTTATTATAACAGAAAATAAAAGTATAAAAACAACACTGTTAAAAGTTTCGTACGTTTCGATTTAAAAATCTTCTTCAGCTAAACCTCACAGAGCAACCGAGCATTTTATATCCTACGGTAAACAACCTAGATTAAACTTGAAAGCCAAAAACAATAAAATCCATCCAAAGTAAGCGTGACTACCATTGAAATAAGACCCAAATGGGGATAAAAATGATGCTAGAGTTTGAACTTTTTTGGAGTAAACAAGTTATCATTACCATTATCATTATTATCATTATTATCATTATTATTATTATTATTATTATGATCATCATCATTCTTTATCATTATCATCATTCTTTATCATTATTATCAATTTCTTTATAGTTGGCGTTTAAAAGTAGCTAAATTACAGCTAACTGATGGGGCACTGCTTTATCTCTATTTGGACCCTGAATATACATTGCCAGTTATGTTCAATTATTTGCAGTATGTCTAGCCAAGCTCATTCATGCACCTGATGCCTGAATGACTCCAAATTAGTTGGGATGGATACTTCGTGGTCATTTTTATTTAACTACACTATGATATTGTTGTACCTTCTTGTTTGAATTCCTCAACTAACTATGAACTAATGAGATCGTTTGCTTCAATTCTCGAATTTTGTAAAACCATATTTTACCATTAGATGAAAAGATTCTGAACAGATGATTACATTGAAGGAAGAAGAGAAGAACTTTTATCAAGATGCATAGTATTCCAATTAAGAACATTGACTATTCGGTAGGTATTCCATCAAGTAATGCAATGTATCAAATGGTGAAAAGTTCCTCATGCCAACTTTAGCATAATCGTGTACTGTACACACCAAATCTCTAGGAAGTGCGCAACGCACATTTCAGTTTCTTAGGCATATTTAGAGTCACTCCGAGCAGTCTTTGTTAAAACTAGGTTTGAGAAAGCGCTTACAAGTTTATTGCGTTACATGCTATTACAATGAAAGATCTCATAAGTNGCTAAATTACAGCTAACTGATGGGGCATTGCTTTATCTCTATTTGGACCCTGAATAAACATTGCAAGTTATGTTCAATTATTTGCAGTATGTCTAGCCAAGCTCATTCATGCACCTGATGCCTGAATGACTCCAAATTAGTTGGGATGGATACTTCGTGGTCATTTTTATTTAACTACACTATCATATTGTTGTACCTTCTTGTTTGAATTCCTCAACTAACTATGAACTAATGAGATCGTTTGCTTCAATTCTCGAATTTTGTAAAACCATATTTTACCATTAGATGAAAAGATTCTGAACAGATGGTTACATTGAAGGAAGAAGAGAAGAACTTTTATCAAGATGCATAGTATTCCAATTAAGAACATTGACTATTCGGTAGGTATTCCATCAAGTAATGCAATGTATCAAATGGTGAAAAGTTCCTCATGCCAACTTTAGCATAATCGTGTACTGTACACACCAAATCTCTAGGAAGTGCGCAACGCACATTTCAGTTTCTTAGGCATATTTAGAGTCACTCCGAGCAGTCTTTGTTAAAACTAGGTTTGAGAAAGCGCTTACAAGTTTATTGCGTTACATGCTATTACAATGAAAGATCTCATAAGTTATCACGATATAATCCTTTCATGGGCAATCAATCACTACAACTAATCTATTGAAATAAATTGCAATATTGTGTACAGTGGAGGCGATAATCCACAACGAACTGTACTCTTAACAGCGTCCTTGGATCACACAACCAAAACGGAAAAGAGCAGAATCCAAAATTTCCTTTCCTTTTTTTATTGTTCCCTTCCTTTCCTCCTTATATTTTCAGTTTTTGTTTCTCTTTCATCCTATCTTCTGTCCACGTTCTTCCTCTACTTCTGCTTCCTATCTTTTCCTTTCACTTCTTGTCCTCCCTTCGTCGCTTCCTTTCTTGTCCTTCTTTCTATTTCGCTTTCTCTCTTATTTCCCTTCCAGACAAACCTTCCTATGAAGCTGCTCTGCTTGTTCACGCACTTTTTCCACCCATGCCGAGCATAGAAATTAATGTCATCTTGGGCCGCATGCTCGTAGCCCATGGCCGAAACCTCCAAAGCCTCATTTTCACGGACCAATCCGACTGCGAATAAGCGAAGAAGACAAAAGAAACCCATGAAATTTTTTCTAAATTTTACCTGCCTTCATAAAATACAACCAGGACAAAAAAACAGCTTGAAATTTCCCACATTTGTTTGAAGAAATCTACTCCCTAGATGTTTGGGCATACAAGTTTGGATGCCGCTTGAAATATCTCCAGGTTTGACTGAGTTATGGCATCTCCAATTCACACACAAACCGACAAGGCACTGAACCTTGAACAATAGAAATTTTTGGCTGTGAGACAATAGTAATAACAATAGTGATTGTTGTAAAAACGACCTGAAAAGCCAAAATCTGCGTTTTTAATTGTTCTTGCTTTTGTCTTTCTGCTAAAGATTCTTTTGTTCAAGATACGATTCCCCTACGGTTTCTATGTGAATTGAAAAGTCTAAAAAGGCTCGTTTGTGCATTTCAAGTCATGTGGCAATACTCTAGGGAAGTGTCTGTATTGTATTACTGTTTGCATTCATGGCACAAGCTTTCTTGTTGCGAAATAAGTTACAATATTCATAAGGGGTTCTATCAAGAGGCTTTATTACCTACCGTGAAGTGGCGTAAACAGGCCTCGACAAGCCCTCGCCGATTTTGTATGGGGTAGGGTGGGGTAATCTGGGTCTACGGGGTAAAGTGGGTCTACTGGGCTTTTTGCTAGAAATATCCTTCCTCGTTAAAGGGAAGAAAGGGTGGCTATTTTTCTTTTAATGTCTGCATAATAACCTCCTTTTTTACATAAAACATTCGTCTTAGATGTATCTCCACTCGTTTTATAAAATAACTTTACTGAACAGCCTATTGTGCAAGAATTTCAAAGTCCAGGAAAACTTTCTCCTGCCACTGTTGTTTTGCTTTTCTGGTCAATTTAATGACCATGAGGTGAGAATTTGGTCTTTTACAAATGAAATAACGTTTATTTCGAAGTCATTGACGCGATCGT
>REGL01000271.1:230749-243427 GCA_004194395.1 Aurelia aurita complex sp. Pacific
GGAAACCCTGATATAGTTCAATTGGTATCAAAACATTTATTACCAAACATCTGGACAGTACCGGGTGTCCCAAAAAAGTATAGGCCTTTGAACAGTTCCTGTGAAGGATAATTGTATCCAAAAACTCTCATTTTCAGTTTAATGTACAGATGATATCTCAACTTAGATTTTGCAACCTCGTACGATCAAATCGGATTTGCATTTCCAGAGTAATTCATCTAAAGAGGCAAAATTTCTGAGGCAGCCTGAGACAGATGGTTAATGAATTACGCTGTTACTATCAATGCGTAACTTGAAGACAATTTTGAGTCAGCTCAACCATTGAAATTTGTATTCTTAAAAATCACCTGATCAATATGAATTTGAGAAAATATTAAAAGAAAAGATGCATTTGCACTTAAACAGTTCACAGCACAAGGTTCTAGGACTGAAGGAACTTGAACGGTGTCGAGTAGTGTCTTCTAGAACTAAAGGATCTTTCTCACCCAAGTTTCGTTGCAGTTGTGATTGTTTAGTCATTTTGGGCTTTAGAATAGTGAGCAGCAAACTACACTTTCATAGCTCAAAAAAACTTCCAAAAATAATGTATTCAGCTGCCCCAGAAGCTCTTTATGAATTACACATAGTAACTGTATAATCAAATAATCATCTGTCTTAGGCTGCCTAAGATATTATGCCTGTTTAAGTGAATTACTCTGCAAATACGAACTCGATTTGGACATGCAAGGTTGCAAAATCTAAGTTGAGATCTCATATGTACCATCAACTGAAAATAAAATCTTTTGAATACAAGGCTCCTTCACGGGAATTGTTCAAACGCCTATACTTTTTTTGGGACACCCGGTAGATTTCTTCAAAAAAATTCGGGAAATTTCAATCAGTTTGTCGTAGTTGCGTTTCATGAAGGCAGGTAAAATTTAGAAAAATCTTCACAGGTTTCTTTTGTCCTCTTCGCTTATTCGCCGTCTCATTGGTCCGTGAAAATGAGGCTTTGGAGGTTTTCAGCCATGGGGCAAGATCAAACATTTGATGGAAACATTTGATTCCCATGCTCGTTATGCGTTTGAGTCATGCTTTCTTTCCCAAAGAAAAGGAATCAGATTATTAGCATCGAATTTATTTCTCTGGTAACTGAAATAACTGAAGCTTGCCTAATTCTTTGTTTTGGATTGTCCTATTTACTCAATCAGCACAATGACAGTTTCCTTTAACATCCTCATAACTAGAGATAACATTAATCAGCGAGTGCGATGTTTTAGGCCTTGAAAACAAACTTAACCAACGTAGAGACCAGAAGCTGATAACAGACCTTTCTCGCTCTATTGGCATGTTTGCATGTAACCGGATGCGCACGTTCCTGCAGTCAGTTATGCCCAGATATGTTAACGAAATCAAAAGATCAATGCCCGTCGCCCCAACAAGGACCGATTTCGTAAGACAATAGCATGAGTTGCTTTAATTAACACCGCTATTCAAAGAGATTTGCGGTCGCAGACAAAGGAAATTCTCTCTACTAGTAATTCAAAACAAACAAAGCCGCAAAAGTTTCTCTGCAACCCAGGTAGCTAGCGCGCTCGTTGTGCATTCCAGAAATTATTCTTAAGAGCAAACATGAGCATATATCGAAAGAAAAAGGATATATCTACATATCTACCTCGTCAATCACCTCCAGACCGGCTTTTGAACCAAACAAATTAAATGCCTGATGCAGATGTGTAGAAACATCTTTCTCCTTTCGATATTAGCTGATGTTTGCTCTTAAAAACGATTTCTGGAATGCACAACGAGCGAGCTAGCTACCTGGATTTTAGAGAAACTTCTGCGGCTTTGTTTGTTTTAAATTACTGGTTGAAATAATTTCCTTTGTCTGTAATTGCTAATCGCTTTGAATTGCGGTGTTAATCAAAAGCAACTAATGCTAATGTCTTACACAATCTGTCCTTGTTCGTCTCCCCCGTCTCAAGACTCATTCAGCTGCTACTTTCCTAATTGTTCATTTGCAATTGACAACTTCAACCACACATGAAAGTTGTTCTGTTTTGTGACGACAACTGAAAATCAGACAAATACAGGGTGTCCCAAAAAAATTGTGCCCAGTTCGCCTAAAGATTGCGACAAAGAAGCAGAAGATACTCCCCAAACTTTTATATGATGTTGCTCATAAGATGTTCATATAAAGTTTGCTGCCATCCCCATAAAAATCGGTTGAAAAATGATTGAGCTATGACCTTCAGAAGACTAAATTTGCCTTATGACTGAAACCATTGGTCGACCTGTTTTTGTCTTACTATTTTGCAGTGATAAATAGCTTCACGCGAGACACGAAGTAGTTTCTGTGAGGTCAGAAATAGTTGCAATCTCTGATGATTTTCGGAATTTTAACGAGAGCTTGGACATTGGAGGCTGCTGTTTCATTTCATCCATGAAGCTATTTGCAAAATAGAAAGACAAAATGGCCGACCGCTGAAAAAAAAAAAAAAAAAAAAAAAAATCAGGCAAATTTGGTCTCCTGAAGGTCATAGCTCCATCATTTTTCAACGGATTTTTATGGGGATGGCAGCAAACTTTAATTGAAGAATATCTGAGGAGCAAGATCATGCAAAAGTTTGGCGAGAATCTTTTGTTATTTTGTCGCAATCTTCAGGGAAACAGGGCACAATATTTTTGGGACACCCTGTAGATATAAAAAAAAAACAAGAGACAGATTAAGAAGGCTTTGTTACCATTCACTTCGCGTTCCTGATTGGGTAATCACAATTGGTTGTGCTTACGAAAAACTCAATTCACCGCTGACGTAGCCTGCAGCGTTGATGGGAGATGGGAGAGTCCTTTTGAAACATAGAACCGAGGTTGGATTATTAATCTCGACACATGGACATCACAACTTTCAATTAAATTCGAGATATGATGAAAACCGCAATTATCAATGGCAGTTCGCATTTACTGCCAAGAGCTTTAATTGGAATGAGAATAGAAAATGAGCATACCAGGTTGATGTCATTTGAGCTGTTCTACCGATCAGACCTTGCGTCGGATATCTCAGCCACTGATCAGAAGAAAACTGCTGTTGATATTCTGAGTTATATGTAATGCCTGCATCACTCGTGCTTTTCGTCAAAGTGCTCACTGGGGGCAATGAAAACGAGCCTGATAGCTGGGTCAAAGCTACTGACTGTTGTGTTTCAATCATGGAGGGAGAAGCTACAAGAGAAGAGATTAATGGGTTAGTCTGGTTAGCAGTTAGAGTTAGAAGCTGATTAAAAAGGGACAGATTACTGCACGAGGTGCGTTACATGACAATCTTTAGCAGCTAGCTACAAGTGAAGCACCAAACCGCAACTGTCGAACTGCCACAATAACGCCTTGTGCGATTCCTACCCTTACCATCCCCCCGGGTAGCCCGGGGGTTAAAAATATTCCTTGCACAAATGCCGGGGGGCCAGGCAAATTTTTCATCGAATGTCAGGGAGCCGGGCACTGAGAAGATCCATATTCCTAGCAACTTTGTTAGCGTCAACATCTCCAATCTTATAAACTCGTAACGATGGCCGCAGTTGGATAAAGGAATGGTAGCACGGTTATTGAACATAAGATCCTTTTGGATGATTACAAAGTCCGTCCTGAGCTAAGCAAGCATAAGAAAATCTGAAAATTGATTTCTTCATAACCCCAAATGATCGTTGATGTTGTTTTTAGCTACAGTGAGTCCAGTGAGTGTTGCTCCTAAAGTCGCCTTCCATAGAAAATCAAGCGCCTTGTATGTGTCAAATTAGATGTCATGTGAGATTTCCGATAATACAAAATCGATTATGTTTATGCAGAACTCTGCAGAACGTTTCTATTTGCGGGCATCTAGTTTGAGACAAGTAGTCACGAAAATAACCTCTGTGCAAAATCATATGCATGAAGATGTTTTGGTTCAGTGTGATCACGTGCCTTCCCCCAGTTAATGGGGCCATTGTTTGCTGGAATCCTGCACCTTTCCTCTCAACTTCACCTGCGACGTTTGCATCCGTAGCTGTGTAGGAGGAGGGTCCTTCTACCTTCGGTGATGCTGCGAATGCTAGCCTCTGTGCAGGCCGCCGGTTACATCATCCTCTAAACTTTACTTATTTGCATAATGAATACGATCAATAAGTGGCTAATGATGCGTTCGTTCTAGTAAACGATTGTTTTAACAAAATTAAGCTGCTAATGAAGTCAAGAACGTGCCAATTCTGGGTAAATTTGTTGTTGTGCCAGGGTAAACATTATGGTGATTTATCCATCTTATGGTGTCAAATCTGTCTAACATGAAATAAGCCGACGTCAAATGTTGCTATGGGATCGCGGGAAATTTCTGTCTTGTATGCGCTTTCTGTGTGCTTTCTCTATTCCAGTGCCAATTAGCAGAGATAAAACGTTAATCAATTGCTTTAACGAGCGTGACGGACTTTCTTTCTTTCTTTCTTACTGACTTTCTTTCTGACTGACTGACCTGGAGCCCCCTCTTAGATTATAAAATTGGACTTTGTAATCAAAAAGGACATCACGAAATTATTCTTGCTGGGATTGATTGGACGTACAGCTCTCCCTATATTCTTCAGCATAGCAAGTTCATATATTTGTTATTCACCGTTGATTTATTCATATTTCTGTTCATCGGAATCGCATGTTGCTGTTATTCGACTATAGCATGTAGCTAATCATTCAAGTTTTCGCGCCCATTTTTGTTGACTGTGTCGTTGGCTGGTGAAACTGGCTGTAGATAGCGGCAGAAAAAGTGGATGTTTCTTATTGAAACCACTTGAGGTAAGTGTATGCACTAGTTCTTCTTCAGGTTTTCAGTTTTGTGCTCTCCTTTTGGCTAATTGTAGAATCTGTAACCGATGGATGACTGCATTGAGCTTAAAAATGCTACGATTCTGCTATTTTTAGAGATCGCAAAGCCATACCGAAAACACTACAAAGCATGGAAAATCTTCTCCAATTGAAATTTTGATGAGAATCGATTTATCCGAGCGTACAATGATTTTTGGGGATTGTAGAGTAAGGAACAAGGGCAGATTTTGTAATACAATAGCACGAATTGCTTTTGTTGACACCTCAATTCAAAGCGATTAGCGATCACAGACAAAGGAAATTCTATCAACCAGTAATTCAAAACAAACAAAGCCGCAAAATTTTCTCTAAAACCCAGGTAGCTAGCTCGCTCGCTGTGCATTCCAGAAATTATTTTCAAGGGCAAACACGAGCATAGATCGAACGAAGAAGGATATATCTACACATCTGCCGCGGGCATTTAATTTCTTTGGTCCAGAAGCTGAGCAGTAAATGTTTTGATTACACCCAAAAAATAAGGGAATTGAATCGCCTCCTAAACGGCTTTTGAACCAAGCAAATTAACTGCCAGCGGCAGATGTGTAGATGCATCCTTCTTCTTTCGATCTACGCTCATGTTTGCCCTTAAAAACAATTTCTGGAATGCACAACGAGCGAGCTAGCTACCTGGGTTTCAAAGAAACTTTCGCCGCTTTGTTTGTTTTGAATTGCTGGTTGAGAGAATTTCCTTTGTCTGCAATCGCTAATCGCTTTGAATTGAGGTGTCAACAAAAGCAACTCATGCTATTGTATTACAAAATCTGCCCTTGTTAGAGCAAGGACAGATAATGTTACAATAGGATCCGCTACTTTTTATTGACACCTACATACAAAGCGATTTGTGATTGAAGACAAAGGGAATTCCATGCCCTTGGTCAAGTCATAAACAAAAACAAAGCAAGCCGCAAAAGTTGCTGTGAAACCCGGCTCTAGAGCTAGCTCGCTCGTTGTGCATTCCAGAAATAGTTCTTAAGAGCAAACACGAGCAAATATTGAAATAAGAAGGATATATCTAAAGTTCTGCCTCAGGCATTTTATTTTTTTGGTTCGGAAGTTGATTCATGGGCGATTTAATTCTCGTATTTTTTGGGTGCAATTAAAACACTAACTGCTCAGCTTCTGAACCACACAAATGAAATGCCCGCGATAGAAGTTTAGATATATCCCGCTTCTTTCGATATGTTGTCACGTTTGCTCTTTAAAACCATTTCTGGAATGCACAACGAGCGTGCTAGCTACCTGGGTTTCAGGGCAACTTTTGCGGCTTTGCTTGTTGTTGTTTATGACCTGATCAACCGGGAATGGAATTCCCTTTGTCTGCAATCACAAATCGCTTTGTATGAGTTGTCAATAAAAAGTTGCAGATCCTATCGTAACATTATCTGTCCTTGTTTTGGATTGAAGTCAAAACAGCAAAAAATGGCCTAAGTTTTGCTGGGAAACACGGAAGCAAACACCATGACGGCACCTGATTGGTCAATTATAGGAGAAAATGCGATCTGATCAGGGCGTGGATCAGAATCCCACGGAAACCTAGGATAAAAGAAAAGGTTTGGGGGCTATGCTATAAGCGTCTGGTGTTGTCAAATGCTCAGGGAACCGGGGAAAAATTGATTGTCAAATGCCCGGGGGCCAGGAATCATTTATGAGCAAATGCCCTGGGAATTCCAGGTGGATGCTCAGGGCTGGGAATCCCGGGGGATGCTCAGGGTAGGAATTGAACGAGACGACGTCGACGTTTACAATCATGTAAGGGCAGTAGTAACTGGGAAAGGAGTGAAAACGCTGTTAACTTATGGCACACCCGGTACCATCCATATCAGGTGAATCACGAACATTTTCCAAGGGATTAGAGTTCCTAAATTCTACTAGTTTAAAAAGTACATTTTTAAGCTGTTACATCGAAGATTACATTAGTTTTAGCGATGTTGATTATCCTGGCAAGACTTAAATAGCACAATTGTAACAATATCACAGACTGCTTATAAGAAACTAAACTCATAGATCGCCAACAATCTAGCCTGCGTGCAGAGACTCTACTGAATTCTTTTCAGAGAGGTTCTCCTCCAGTAGAGTCTGCACGCAGGCTACAACAATCGAGAAACTCCAGTACTGGTAAAGTAAATAGGGATAGATTTTATAAGACAATAGCATGAGTTGCTTTTGTTAACACCTGAATCCAAAGCGCTTTGCGATCGCAGACAAAGGAAATTCCATCAACCAGTAATTCGAANGACTTAAATAGCACAATTGTAACAATATCACAGACTGCTTATAAGAAACTAAACTCATAGATCGCCAACAATCTAGCCTGCGTGCAGAGACTCTACTGGAGGAGAACCTCTCTGAAATGAAAGGAAATCAGTAGAGTCTGCACGCAGGCTACAACAATCGAGAAACTCCAGTACTGGTAAAGTAAATAGGGATAGATTTTATAAGACAATAGCATGAGTTGCTTTTGTTAACACCTGAATCCAAAGCGCTTTGCGATCGCAGACAAAGGAAATTCCATCAACCAGTAATTCGAAACAAACGAAGCCGCAAAAGTTTCTCTGAAACCCAAGTAGCTAGTTCGCTCGTTGTGCATTCCAGAAATTGTTTTTAAGAGCAGACATGAGCATACATCGAAAGAAGAAGAATTTATTCACACATCTACCTCGGGCATTCTATTTATTTGGTCCATAAGCTGAGCAGTATTTTAATAACAGCCAAAAAATAAGAGAATTGAGTCGCCTCCCAATCGCCTTTCGAACCAGATAAATAAAATGCCCAAGGTAGATGTGTACATATATCCTTCTTCTTTTGATCTATGGTCATATTTGCTCTTGAAACAACTTCTGGAATGCACAACAAGCTACCTAGCTACCTGGGTATCAGAGAGACCTTTGCGGGATAGTTTGTTTTGAATTACTGGTTGAGAGAATTTCCTTTGTCTGCAATCTCTGATTGCTTTGAATTCAGATGTCAACTAAAGCAACTCATGCTATTGTCTTAAAAATTTGTCCTTGTTGGTAAAGTAAAACTTGAGAAACGTATTCAGTTTGTTAAAAATAAATCCTCCGCACATTATTACTGGTTTCCATTGTTTCGAGTATCATAATACTCGGAAGGTACTTAAGCATTGTGGCTTCAAAAAATTCATTTGGAAAGGTTCAGGAAGGCAACGAAAGTATACTGAAGGTTGTTGTGGAACCTTGAAGAAATTCTGGTTAACATTCTTAGTTGCTCATAAAAATAAATGTACTTGCTTGAACCACATATTCATTAGAATCATATTTTCGTCAATGCAAATTCTCGAAAATGATTGATCATGCCAAACAAGAACCTCGTAATCATGCAGGTATAAAAATCTAATAAGAAATGGTAAAACAACGGCTCCAGGGCAAAGTTAAGGATTTCTGACAGAACATATGACTCTGTGGTCATATGAACATATGGTCTATGATCTAACTGAACAAGAAGAAAATAAAAAATTAGAAGCAAACGAAATATTGCTGATTTAAAAACGGCAAAATATTTTCCAGATTCACGAAGCAGATGACCACGTTTGATTGGCTAGCAAAGGGTGCAGTAGAGACAACTAACTATAAATGTTGATGTTGTTCCGCATCACCATATACCAAGTATACCAAGTATATGAACTTCATCCACCCGTCTATCAGCCATTTAAAAATGAGAAAGATGATAAACAACATACTAAGAGACATGATTCAATTCCAAAAATACACAGTCTCCTCTCGAATGAGGAACTGAATATATACAAAAAGTCTGATGAACAAAAGACTGTCGTTTCTTTTAAAAACATGTCAGCTCTGTTAAAAAAGCAAGAACAGCTAAATATTTACAATACCGAAAATGTCGAAAATTTACAATAACGAAAATTTATTACAGACAACTTAAACATATATACAAAATCTTGTTCTGTGTGCGTATATTTTCTAAACCTCTAATTGAAAGTAAAATATATTTTCTTAACCTCTAGTGGAAAGTGAAGCTGGCAAAAGGTCTTTGGGAAGTTCATTGGTCAGAATGGTTGTAGAACTTGCTCGAAAACAAGAAATCCTTGGGAACACTTTTCGCACATTTTGTTTTACATACACTGTAACGATGCACACTACACTTGAATGATTCACCTTATTGGAAAATGAATGGAATGTTCATACCAAAATAGCTGGATTCTTCTTGTGATTAACTAAAAACCACTCTAAAATACAGCAAATTGAACCCTGAAAAGCTGCAAGATATAGCAGTAGCCAATTTAAAAATTTCTCGTTCGTTCTGGGGGGCCGTAAATAGCCAAATAGGCACTTGTCTTAACAAAAGCCTTACAGGAGAAGAAAGCAAAGTAAGTAGCGAGTGAGTCGAAAAATTTTTGCAACGTTTCAAAGCGTGTTGTCTGCTACCTATTCATAAAACTTCTTGGATCGGTTACCATAGCATAGGTAACGTGTTGCCATAGCATAGGTAGCGTGTCAAGATAGATAGCAACATTTAGTTGATTAAAATCGGTCGCATTGTACGCTAGTTATGGACGACTTTATAAAATTGTTGAATCTCGAAATCCTTCAAACAGGCCCAAGATCCTTGGATAACAATTCACCATGACAATACTGAAAACTGTCTAAAAACTGCTGAAAGAAATCCTTTAATGCAAAGAACAGTATCACGAGCTTCATCGTTGGAAATTTTGATCCAGAAGTTTAGGCCTGTTTTCAGAGATTCTTTGGAAAAACACACTTATAAAACCACTTGTAACTCGAGAAAAATATGACCGATTTTAACCAACTAAATGTTATTCTGAATTGACATGTTGCCTACAAAATGGTTTTATCATAATCATTGTTATCATCAAATATCTATCTAAAGTAGGCAAAAAAATGAAGAGCTAGATTGGAGCTAATTAACGCCTACTATTTACAATATACCGGTTGAGGAAAAAAAGAATCCACGTTTGAAAGGACACTGCTCCCTGAATATCAAAGCAATAATATTGAAAATTGTCTTGTTTTATTACCAATATGCTCAATTAGGTTCAGTAATTTGCCCAGCTTTAATCAGCCATTCCTTCCCGTGGATATGGGAGATTTCTGCAGAAAACCTCTTCCAAAAACCTGCAAAAACGAGTGAAAACACTGAATTTTCCTTGGTTTCCCTTCCTAAAAATGATGACACTCACATGCATTCACGAATTTTGTCCTCTTGGGAGAATGGAATCCCCATGAATAGGTTATTGATACCAGGGGAAGACCTGTTCATCCTCCCAAGAGGATAACACACGCTAAAGCGTGCAGCAGTCATCGCTGTAAGACCTGTGTAAGGCAGAGAGGGAAATTTGTTCGTGACTTTGGGCACTTCTTGAAGGCTTTTGAAGAGGCATTCTCGAGGGAATCCCTCGTAATTTCCGAACAGAGTGGCCGATTTCAGTCAGGTAATTTCAAGATGGATTTGAATATGTCTATATTTACCGATATCATCGTCTTGATATCTAGGGAGGTGTGACCTTTCAAAATTGGATCCTTTTTATTGACTCACCCGGTATATAATTCACAATCTGATCTGTCAATATGTCAATATATATTAAAGGACAAATAAGTTAAAACTCTATCCCGTTAGAAACCCAACTTTCAGGATATATACTTTGCAAAGCCTACAGTTGCATTTATCATCATTCCAATATCTAGCAGAGCCTACAGAGTTGCATTTATCATCATTCAAACATCTAATTTTTTTAAGATAGGAAGGCTGTTTGATTGCTTTATTTCTCGCGGTAAAGCTTCCACAGTTTATTTCCAAGGTAAGTAATGGACTCAACTCCAAAGGACGAAGTTCGAATCTTTGGCAGTTGAGCGTCATTGCCATGGCTTAGACGTAGCTCATGTTTTGCTGCATAAAAATATCCTTTGGATGTTGGACTCAGAGACTGTTTCATGAATGGTGGACTCAGACTGTATTTTGTTTCATAAATTTCAGTCATGAGCAACTCTGATGAGTATCAAGCAAACTTCAGGTTTGAGTACGGATCAACTTGTTTTGATTCACTTGGTATCTTCATAATTTCCGCACAAAACTGTGTTAACATGCCTTGGTCTGCCCCAAACACACAACTAAGGACCTGTTTGCACAATCCCGTATTGCCGGGACATCTCGCCTAGCAGGGATATTTCGCCTAGCCGGAACGTTTTTAATTACAAAGTCTACTTACTTAGTACTACTGGAGCCAAGAGGGGGCTCCAGGTCAGTAAAGAAAGTCAGTCAAGCTTTTTAATGCAATTCCATTTCATGTTAGACAGAATTGACAGCACAAGATTGATAAGTGGCTCTGAGGGCTCTGATGCTTTCACTGATACGAAAACGTTTAACCTGAATCGGGACATACTTGACCTAACTAGCCCTTGTTTGGCAGTCTTCGCTGGCATTGTTTCTTAATGGCAAAGTCTTCGTTTGCATTGTTTCCTGATGTCCTGTCCCATAATCTAGCTCTTAAAGTCACTTCGCCTCGCCTTGGGGCCTTGGCCCACTTGAATAGACCAAGTCTGAGGGCGTATGTGCCCACAGGCAAAAAACATCGAAATGAAGGACACACAACATTTCGCTGGCCAGCATGTTGCACGTATGTTGTCGGTGCAGCCTGTTTGAAAATCTGTCCTCTTAAATTTAGGTTTACATTAGAGGGTGGATTCGGACAGAGTCAAATAAGTACTTTTGGTAAATTGCTTCCATGCGAGAAAAGGTGAACAGGGGTCAAAGAAATTGACAATTAATGGTTCCTTTGCAGGATCGAATTATCGTTCTATTTCACTGTCGACTGACGCCAGTTTCATACTGGTATACAATGTTTACAACCCTCAAAATGCATGAGACTAACAACCCTGACCATCAGAAAATTCATTCCTTTAGATTGATCCCATTTTACATTAGCTGAACGCAGAGGACGAAACGAACAGGTGTTTGCAGTTGGCAGAAAGTACCGTACTTTCCCATTTCGGTCATTAGCACAAATCATCCATCTTCAGTCTCTTTCATCCATATTCTAATTAATTGACTTATGTACTAGCTGTTAACGCAGTTAAGTAAGTGCTGCTCATAGCGTGGAGTTTTCGGCGCTAAAATCATTGCAGTTTTTTCTGAGGCAGAAACAATTTTTGAAGAACTAACAGAACTGTTTGCAAATTTCAAAACTGTATTATGCGACAATAATATTCATAGAAACTCAAAATGATATTAGACTCAAATGAAGTGCAATTTTAAGAACAGTTAATTAATGTCAGTTCGTTTAGTATTTTCTTGGACTGCAAGGCTTTCTTTTCCCCAGGTGGTACTCATGGTATGGTTTTCTGATTTCTCCAAAGATCAACACTGGCATTTTGAAGTAAAAATAGTTCAATGTTTTAATAGCACCAGCTTTGATAATTTCTTTGTAACTAGCCCTGACTGTCAATTACCTGCTTCTATCTGCATTGATCAGCATCTTCAATGATAGTCAAACAACTTGATCCCGGACGGGGGGGGGGGTTAGCTTAAGTTCTCCATGGTACGGGGTTGTGCCATTTTTAGGGAACCTCTTTTACCATGGAGTCGTCCAGATTCATGGGTATGGTTTTCAACGATTTTTTAAGTTATCTGGATTTATGGGTATGATTTTTGGTAAAAGTTCATTTTTGGGTCAACATTTTCGGCTATTCCGGATTTATGGGTATACTTCTTTGAGATTTTCAGGAGTATCCTTTTCAGAGATTTTCCGGATTTATGGGTATGCTTTTCAGAATTTTTTCCGGATATATTGGTGGTAGTTATACGCTTTGAATCACGCAACCCCGT
>REGL01000271.1:243715-266878 GCA_004194395.1 Aurelia aurita complex sp. Pacific
AACCCGACGAGATGGTTTGTGCATATCTCTAATTGATTCTTTCAACTATTGCAAATTCCATGATTCTATTTACATTCCTTCCTTCTTCTTCATTCGCTCGGCACCTTGCGGTTTGAAATTTTTCAAATATGCTTTGATTTTTCAGAGGTCCTGTCTCTTGAGAGGAAATCTACAATGAAACCAAAGCAAAGTGACTTCTGATTCAGATTTAAGGTTATGAAGTCTGAGTGCTGCTAATTGCTATTTTCGTCGCCCATTATGCCCATCAGTTTACCAGAGAAGTTTCCAATCGCTTCAAAATATTAAAATGCAACATTTATTAAAAAACACCAATTTGGGTAAAAATCTTACTTACTGACTTGGAAAATCATCGAAACCCAAAAAAACGCAGCATTATATTAAGTCTATTTTCATTTTAGAAACTATATGCCAAAACTCATCCATCCATGCACAAGACATAAGGCAGGATTTAGAACAACTCGAAGCATGTATTTCAATTGCCAAAACTCGAAGTTTAGGTTAATTCTTGTTAATATTTTTGGGTTTAAAGTACCAAATGATAAACAAAAAACAGTAATTAAAGCTGTTTTTCTTATTAAAACTTTTTAGCGGAGAGTAGTGTTATTTGTTTGTCCTGCGGCCATAATGGGCGACGCTAGAGGAAAACGACGTTTTTACCCCCTTGTTCAAAATCTTCTAAAATCAGTGTAAAGAGTTTACGTAAAAAGTCAATACTCTGTGATCTTTTTTTCCATTAGTTGGTGATATAATCTGGCTATTTGGTTTTTTCATTAATTGCTCTTTTTGGATCTAACTCAGAACTTCGCGACGACATGGGTAGAATGGGCGACACCACTCTATACTTTTCAGAAACTTTTCCGGATATATTGGTGGTAGTTTTACGCTTTGAATCACGCAACCCAGTACCATGTAAATTTAAGTTACCCCCCCCCCCTCCCCCGGAACTTGATACAATATGGTACCATACAAAGTGTTCTCCCGTTCCATTCTGTACGAAATAAGAGGTTTTGTACTTTCCCTTGAATGGAAACCAGTCTTGAGAGTACATGATGCACAACAGTTAGCCACAACAGTCCTTCAAAGGTTCAACTGGTAACAGTTTGTATTATTAGTGGTCTTTTTTGTGGACCGTAAAAATGGCCTGGACAATTTTATTACAAACAATGCTATGAGCAGCACTTATTTAACTGCGTTCACAGCTTGTTTTAAAGATAATCCACGGTCCACTGTCCGCCCTCAATCACTCAATCAAACCCCTCTGGAAGACTGCTTGCGCATGCGCACTTCGCAGCAAAAAGGGTATTGTTGGCAAACTATCAATAAAACGACAAAACGACATCATCATGGATCATCTGTGGCCTAATGAAAGCCCATCAAAACATATCAAATCGAATCATTTTGTACATATTGACTCTCATTTACAATTCGTCAATGAACATAAGATCCTTTTGCATCATTACAAAGTCCGTCCTGAGCTAAGCCAGCATAAGAAAATCTGAATATTGATTTCTTCATAACCCCAAATGATCGTTGATGCTGTTTTTAGCTACAGCTACAGTTAAAGAGATGAATGTTGCTGCTAAAGTTGCCTTCAAGCAAAAATCAAGCCCCTTGTATAAGGACAAGAATCACCGGAAAAGCAATATTTTGATCTTTATGTCCAACTAGGATGATACGCAGAAAATCAAACGTGTCGTCACCCCTAGTTTGCCTATTTGAGGCCTTAGTTCGTGCTTGAAACTATTGGTGCATCTGTCTCAAATTAGGTGTCGTGTGAGATTTATGATAACGCAAAATTCCTAATGCAGAACCCTGCAGAACGTTTCAATATTCGCCGGCATCTAGTTTGAAACAAGCCGTCACGAAGATAACCTCTGTTCAAAAACCATATGCATGTATGGGGGTATATGTATGACAAAAATCCATAATGCAGAAATAACAATCCAAAGGTCTGATTCGGACAGTTTCAAAACTCGTTTTATCAAAATGTCATTCTTCAGTTACGTATTTCTGTTTGATTCACTCTTTTTGGTCTATCACTGCCTAATATGTGTAGTAAATGCAGTTTTTTGTTTAAAATTCAATTCATTATTCAATCATTCACCAAGGCAATCTGTTGTATTGGGCTTTTTGTCTGTAATTCAATTTGCTATCAAACGTGCGTGCCAAGAATAAGTGGAGTGCAGTTTTTGGTCTATCGTGCAGTTTTCTGTTTATCATTCAATTCAATATCGATCGAGTGCAGTTTTTGGTCTATCATTCAGTTCAATATCGATCGAGTGCAGTTTTTGGTCTATCATTCAATTCAATATCAGTCGGGTTCAAATTCTACAAATTCTGTAGTCTATAATTCATTTCATCGCTCAATCTAATAAATTCACATTTTCCTGTTCTAAGTTCGCAATAAGAATTTACTGGATCCCAAGGAAGTCCATGTGGTACCATTACGATGGACAACCAAAGAATGGTCTTGTCCCTGTTCCCAACTATTCCACCTAGGATGTAAGTTGTTTGCACCAACGAAGCAAGTAAATGATAGCCTGCGTAGTCTACACGCAGGCTAGTAAATGATGGATCTGTGCCCGGACAATATTCAAATCTCCCCAGTGCCAAATAGCTCACAAATGAAACCTAAGCTGCAAACTTTGCAAACCACGGGAAAATTTGAGAAATATTTTCACGTAGATACAACTCCTCACCAAAAGTTATGTGGTCTTTGATGGGCCCCCCGTACTAAATTGGAGCTGCCACGTGAAAATTTGACTAATCTTATCGATCATGGTCATTAGGCAGTGCTGTAGATCGTAGGAAGCAGCTTTTCATTGAGGGGAGGGGGCAATTTTTCTTCAAACAATTGAGACTTATACATCAAATTCATGCTTGTGACATAGCAATATTGTTTTCAAAATTATTAGGGGGCCTAAGCCCCCCTGTCCCTCGCTTCCTACGGGTCCGTTAGGACCCCGGTGGACATCTGAACTCGCACAGGGGCACTTGTATGGGGATGTCATGATCAGAGGTGAGCACTCCTTCCCTTGTAGAACAAGCACTTCGAATTTTAGAGTTGAGGAGAAGCAACAAATACACCTTTGCAAAGAAAGGCAAGAATGCCGAACGAAGGGAGCCAAGGATTCATCAGATCAGATCTGAGGCTCTGATACGGGGCAGAGGGGGGTATTAATGGCTCCTTCTAGCATGCAACTTACTGCCTTCAAAATTTAACTGGCTTTCCAGCTTTCCACTTCTCGAAAGACTACAGGCCATTTACGAGGGTCAAAGTCAGACCCAAGACCTTGCCCGATTTTGGTAATTCTTGTGTCCGGGATGCTTTTTTATTGAGTCTGTCGCTATTTAGGCTCTCATAATTGTGCGTCTTCATCTCTTCAAAAGTGCTGTTAATATTCTGGGATTATGTAAAATTCAGGCATACCATTTGGACAGAGCACAATTTTATTTCATATCATTTGGGCCTCCATTTATTTATAGTTGGGAAGTTGGCTTTATTTATTTAGGGAACAGTTTATAAACTAATAAACTTTTAGATCATTCGTGCAAACAAAAAATCATTCTTTGGTTGTCTCCATTGCTATGACACCACATGGACTTCCTTGGAATCCAGAAGGAATTGGCCAAAAGATTGAGGAAAATTCTTGCGAACTTAGTCGTATTTGGATCACAAAAGGAGCACGCGAATTTCATAGATCGAGCGATGAATTGAATTATAGACCAAAAACTGCATTCGATTTATATTGAACTGAATGATAGATCAAAAACTGCACTCGACTCGACTGATATTGAATTGAAGGATAGACCAAAAACTGCATTAAAGACCAAAAACTGTTCGACTAATTCTGAGCACGCATGACTAATTGTAAATTGAATTATAGACAAAAAAGCTCAATACAACAAATTGCGTTGGTGAATGATTTAATGATGCATTGAATGATAAACAAAAAACTGCACTAACCAAATCAAATTCGGCAGTAGTAAATCAAAAAGAGTGAATCAAAAAGAAAGGTATGACATTTTGACAAAATGAGTTTTGAAAACTGGCTGAAATAGACTTTTGGATTAGTCTTTCTGCATGATTCATTTTTGTCATAGATATACCCCCATATGCATGAATAAGATGTTTTGGTTCAGTGTGATCACGTGCCTTCCCTCAGTCAATGGCGCCAATATTTGCTGGGATTGCTTTAACGAGCGTGACTACCTTATTTTCTCTCTTTCTCGCTTTCTTTCTGACTGACCTGGAGCCCTCTCTTAGATTACAAAGTGGACTTTGTAAAAAAAAAATGGTATATTCCCCGATCTATGGAAATTATCTAGGGTTGCTGTAATGTCTGGGAAGAGATGTGATAGCAATAACTTTCAATTTCTCCAAAGTATTGGAAAAATTGTGCATGACATCATTCTTTGAGTTTCTCAAAGCAAATGGCACATAAATAAATGGCTAATATACTTTTCGAGAACTCTATTCCACGATTATGTCCTTGATAAATAGAACTGAACATTGGCTTGAAAATGCCGATAATCGGAAGCTGAATATGACAATATTTCTCGACTTGAAAAAGGCCTTTGATACGATGAACACAATATATTGATAGATAACTTGGTCAAATACGGTATCAAAGGAAAGGAAATGGTTCGAGTCGTACTGGAGTGGACGAAAGCAGTTTTGTTCTGCAAATCGTCGAATGCATGGGACCGAGGAAGTTTTGTGCGGCATTCCTCAGGGATCATGATTTGGTCCCCTCCTTTTCATTGTGTACCTCACTGACTTTGATGGCTGCTTGAACTCCTCCAAAGCAAACATGTATGCCGATCATAAACACAAAACAATCGCATCTGATGACATAAAAGAGCTCGTACGCATGACAAAGAAAGATCTGTTAAAAATCAGTGACTGGTTGAGGGTAAATAAACTAAGTGCGAACCTCAAAATTATTTATTTATATTGGTGATTAACGTAGGATAAATGAAAAAGGTGACCTCCCTTCGCTCGAACTTAATAATCCCACAAAATGTACTATCAACAGTATAAGCCCTCATAAGAATAATTTCATAAACAAACATAAAGCATTCTAATCTCTTTTTTAATCCACCTGGTTCAAGTTGAAGGAAACGGGAGCTTCTTAAACGATTCGGGCCTCTGATATTCATGACAGCACAGAGCATAACCGTCCGGTCATATCTGGCACCAATCCTACAGTGGAATTTAACTCATTCAGTATCAATTAAAAATAAACTTATGGGACCAAAAGTTGGTATCTGCATGACTGAAGTTCCTCTTGAACACCCCTCTTAAACCGAGACATTTCACAACTCAATTTGAGCAAATTTATCGTTGCGTAAGTCATTGAAAAGCGTTATGAGATCCGAAGGAACTGCACTGTATCTACCGAGAACGGGAGTTGTGCTTTTGTCATTCTTCTCAAAGCTTACCAATTATGGACGTTCGATCCAAACACTTTTCTAGCAAGTAAAAACCTCTGTGAAGAGATCAAAGATATTGACAAAGGCAAAGGATATAAGTACCTCGATGCTTACGAAATCAAAGGCAAAGAAATGAAAGACAAGATCCAGCGAGAATCTCTTAGAAGAATGAAAAGAATATCAAAATCAAAGTCGAACAGCGGCAACACTACTTCAGCAATCAATTCACACAAGCAAGTATTTGCTTTCAGGTATGCTGCAGGATTGGTATCACTGAGTAAACGTAATATCACCGAGAAAAAGTAATATCACCGAGTAAAAGTAATATCACTGAACAAAAGTAATATCACTGAGTAAAAGTTATATCACTGAGTAAAAGTAATATCACCGAGAAAAAGTAATATCACCGAGAAAAAGTAATATCACCGAGTAAAAGTAATATCACCGAGTAATAGTAATATCACTGCGTAAAAGATAACATCGCTTTATCGACAAAATACAAGGAATCTCGTGACAATAGGCTTTCACAAGCAAGGAGCATCGACAGACTACATTCAAGAGAAATCATGGAGGAAGAGGAATGAGAGTCAAACTTGAGAAGTTAAATGGATCAAAGCCATGACAACTTATGAATTATTGTGCAGCAAGCAGAAATACTAGGAGAAGGAAAAGAAACTGATCCAACATATGCATATGCGTAAAGAAAGCAACAAACGGAAAGCCCTTCATGGACAGTTCTACGCGAACACATAGGAAGTGCGCGATCAATTGACTTTGGATTAGTTGAAGAAATGATATTTAAAGAAAGAAACTGAGGGAATGGTGATGGCTGCACAGGATCAGGCATAGAGGACCAGATACATCAGAAAGAAGAGTCACAACAATTTCATAACCCTTACAAGATTCAAGTTCCCTCGCTAAGTTCTTTTAAATAATACCTAGTTTGAGTACCTTGTAATAAAATGGCAGTTTTGTGGCCAACAACAATTTTGGTCTGCAAAATACTATTGCAGTCACGAAGGAAGATCTTTATTTCGACATAGCACATTTACAAATATGCTCAGCACGAATGAGTATTTTCAGGAAATGATTCCATCTATGGAGAGTTTTGCACTTATGTGTTTACACAGTTACCAGTTTCTTAAGTAATACAAGAGAGATGACATAACAAGGATTTCAATCAAGCAACAATCGCAAGGTACATTTCGCTGATGACCAACGTAGATTGAAAAGATTCCAAACTTACAGAAAGACCAAACTTTCTGTAAATGAAGAAAGATGCCTCTAGGGGACAGAGATTTGAAAACGATTATCAAGCTAAGTTTTCGGATCTGTATTCAAATGTAATACCCAAGCACAATATCAATTCTTCAATACTGCCCACCGTACCGATGCAGGCGATTGAACGATGCTGTGCGCTAACAGGTCAGGCCGAAACCCAAAAGCTCTGGCTTGGAGGTCAAGGAAAATTTGAACTTTCAAGATTCATATCTCAACCCTCAAGATCACACATGAGGTATGTGACTTAAAGTTAACTGTAGAGAATTACTTAAAAAATTATTTCGGATCGATTAAAAAAAGAACTCGTTGCTAGGGCTGATTAAATCTGTTAGCCACCATTTTTTCTGGAGCACCAAGTAAAAAGCAAGTTCTTTGAAAATATTTCGAAAAATTGAAGACGACGATGTTACACTGCCCAATCGCTAAAGATAGCAACACAACTTGAGAGGAAGAAATTATCCAGCATTTAAATCTTGAGGAAAAATTCAACACTCAGATCAACATTGGTCAGCATTCCAACGCAGTCTTGATTCTTACAAAATCTGAAGCAAACCCATTTATTACCTCTTCTTGGATTATCATAACAGTTTTGTTTTTATCATCAATAGAAACAAGATCATCGTCTATTAAAATATCAACCTTAAAAGAGTCTGACTTACTTGAAAATGTCATGTTTGTTGCTTCCGATGCGGGGGTGTCAGGCGGTGTTTCTGTCTTTATATTCACAATTGCATCTTCATTTTCAAGCATTTTTGCCGGTGAGCTTGGGGGCATTCCAATCGTAAACACAGGATTCGGCTGTGGACTTGGTGTGAGAAAAGAAGAGTTACTTGACATCATTTCATATCCATTTTGCTGTGTAGCTGGAATAAAGATACTTTGAATGTTGCCATAAGTGGATTCACCAATGGGTCTAAGCTCCGTTAGGTGCGGTTTTAATTCTTGATTTGCGTATGAAGTCACTTCTGAATCAACGCCAGTTTGACCAGCATATGCACTGTGCATGAAGCCAAGGTTTGAAGATGGTATGATAGTTGAGTGGACTGGCTGGCGGATTGTTCTGGTCTCTGTGTTAGATATAGTATCATCATCTTTGCTGCTACTTTCCTGTTTCCTCATCTTTGCTCTTCTATTCGAAAACCACACCTGAACAAGAAAAAGATTTAGCGACCCACGCACAAATAGTTTTTCAAAAGCACCCTCTCTGTCAGGTGAGCAAAGATAGAGTAAGACTAAGGCATCTGTGAAACTACAGGTTTTTAAACTAAAACTCACACTCCAAACCGATCATCATTATCACCATCAAAATTAACTTATTAAAATGTGGCTTTGCATGTAATTACACAGAACTACGAAAGACAACAGCACTGCTGACATATTGAGTGAGTTTAGGTCACGCAGACTATACATCCCTGAGAGTATCTGAGCAGGGAAGTGCGGTTAAACGTCAATAGCTCCCATTTACATTTAGTTGAGAACATCTTATGTAAGAAAAATCAACATTTACAGATGACTTTGTGCTGTTATTGCGCTGTTATTCATTTCCAAATCATGCATCTTGACTGCCACCACCTTGTGCGAAAAAGATTGGAGCAAATGTTGTTGTTTAACATCATCACGTTCAGAAAGCAGCGCGAGTGATGGATGACAGCGATGGCTCCAAACATGAAAATCGTACAAAATTTAGCCTGCGTGCAGACTCTCTCAGAAAAATTGAAAAGAAAGAAATAGACTCTGTCAGAAAAATTGAAAAGAAGGAAATAAGTAGGGTCTGCGCAACTGAGCCATTTTTCTTGTTCACAGGTTCCCAGGAATCAAGGAACCAAATTTCATTGGTTTAGGGAAATTCGATCGTCTTTGTTAGTTTCTAAAATGACATTTTCAAAGCAAACAATGTTCTATATCTGGAATCCGGAAACGTTTGACAAAGCATTGAAGTTATGAGTGCAATGATTCTACAGAAGAGATTAAAAGCAGTCTGTCCCATATTGTTCTGATCTTAGTTGTCTTAGTTACTGCTTTATTTACCTTATTTACGCTGGGAGCTAAATGCATGCATCACCGAGTCTCTATGACCCTGATTTCTTTGGATAAAGCAAATTAGCACAAACTTCTGGAATATACCGGGTGTCCCAAAAAGAGTACTCCCGTTTGAAAAATCATCAAAAAAAGATTTCACGGCCGATCTTCAATTTTCTTTTTTGTCAAGTATATGAAGGACCAAATTATTTTTCAATATATAGCTGATCTTTTAATTGGTGTAAAAAGTAGCGAATTTAGCTCTTTTTAGGGCTACCTGGTTTTAAACCATACCACAAAAAAGCACTGATGATTGCCAGATCAATTTCTTTGTGGATGTAAAGCATCTAGTTTGGTCATAAATGACAGAAAGAAATACACAAATCATGGCAGACCTCAATGATGAAAAAAAATTTGAAAAAATGTTGACTCTTAGGCAAGGTTGACTATTTTGCTTAAAAACTATAGCTCAAAATAAAGTTTTCAACGTGTAATTGCTCTACCTTGTTGCATCAAAAGCAAACATTTTATCATCTATGAATATTTTTGGATCTTTGACGACACAACTCAAAAAGAAAAGTTTATCAAAGGTTTGATAACCAATTTTTGGTGATTTTTGAAACAGGAGTACTTTTTTTTGGGACACCCGGTACAACAAAGATCTTTATCGATTTTATTTTCATTCATCGAAGGGGACAGTAGTTGAAAAAATGCTGATGTCATTGAACAAGAAAAGTGGCTCAGTTGCGCAGACTCTACTTATTTCCTTCTTTTCAATTTTTCTTACAAAGTCTGCACGCAGGCTAACAAAATTAGGTTCCATGATAAAATTGGTGGAGATGAGCAGTGTGATATGCTGAAAAGGGCAGGATGTGGTTCTGAATTGATGAATGCTCCTCACGCTATTTTTAGACTTGGGTACTAGGCTCCAGGTCGACATCCTATCCTTTTCAGCATTTCAAACTGCCTATCTTCACCAATTTTCATGCCCAAATCCAAATTTGTACGATTTCTATATTTGAGCCCTAACTGTCATCCACAACTCATTCCTCAAATACTATTTGGTAGCCCAAACGTAAATGTGATTGTGAACAGAATAATTCTGGAAGCGACCATTTACTTCATCAAATCAACACAGCGATTAGGCTAGAAATAAAACCATCAAATCACAGCGCATCCAAACAGGTGAGTCAGAGATATATTTCTTTGACGCACCTGAAACACCTACTGTTGTAAGAGTCGTTCGTAGTGGGAACTCGATGACTTTGTGTCCTTTCTCGCTACGAGCGACATATTTTGTTTTCTTTTCTCAATTCTAGTTTAACTTTTCAATATTTTATGATATGTAAAGAAAAAACAACTCATATTGCTTTCGGAACATCTAAAACAAAATTTCATTTCAAGGCTATTTTCCTTGGAACGCCATATCTGATGAGATCAAGGCAAGCCAAGCTATAGCCTCGCCCGTAAAATCAAATCAAATCAAATCAAATCACATCAAATCAAATCAAATCAAATCAAATCAAATCATAGAATGGAGAAATTTTAAATTGTAACATCAGCAATTAATTTTATGTGATGGCTGCGGAGTTGCAATAGACTTCTGCTCTCCAAGGCATCGTCTTTGTAGTATCGTACGGTAGTTTATAAGTATCATTAAAGTTGTCTTTTTTTAGTAACGTTTGCATTTTTGTAAATAGTTGAATTGAATTAGTTTCCTATTCTTAGAGTAAACTACCGGTGTCCCAAAAGAGTACTCCCCTTCAAAAAGTAATTAAATCATGATTATCATCAAATTTTGTTATTGGCTTCTTTTATCAGCGAGCCAAATATATTTGAAGACGATAAAGTGTTTTTTTCAATAACTGAGGGGTACAAAATGATTCGTTGAAAACCCTTGTTCTGGGCTATACTCTTTAAGCAATATCGTAAATCTAATTATCCTTTATATTAAGTCTCTACAACGATAGTTTGCGTTCCTTCTGACATCTGTGACCAAACTAGAAGGTTAACATACAAAGAGGAATTAAAGGCACGTGGCCGTGGTACTGATTGGATGAATAAGACAATATAAAAGAATATAATTAGGCAGGCTTCAGTAATTTAGTTGCACACTGAAATTCATGAAGGTGATAACGATTTGATTTGTATGATTCAACAGCATAAATGCTTGGTAATTATTCAAAGGCCAGATCTTTGTTAGTAATTTCAATATCACAAGTAGCCAATCACAGCCACGACAGTATGATCTCCTTGCCAAAAAAAAGGAAATTTGAAGATAGGCGATGTAATCAAATATTTGTGATTTACATTTTATTGGGCCACCCGTTTTGCTTTTTGTATCCACCTTTAAAAAATTCTTTATTGTTATTATCATTAACTAGACGACGTCTTACAAAAAACCTGGCTCCAGTCATTTTATAGCGCAAAATGTAGTGAAAAGCAACTTCGATTTGATACAATAAATCCCCACATATGAGAATCTACTTTTTTGAGAGCTAGTCTGAAATATGTTCTTAATTTAAAGGCATTAAAACAAATATCAAGGTATAAAGGTATTTATTCGAAGGGTGCTTTCTGTTGGCCTGTTCAGAGTCTTCATCAAAGATGATCAACCGTGTTAACTTAATTCTTTTGGACAAAAGCAATATTATTTGTTGTTGACAAAAACTTTTCGACCACAAAAACTATGTCGAATAACTTTAGCTGCACCACGTTGTTTTAGAAAAAAACTGCTGCAGCAAAAATTTCAACTTATGTCAGACAGTCTTTGATAAAGGGCTGCTATATTCAAAACAATGTATTCTGCTGCTTCCTTTCTAATTCCCGGATGACTTACTTAACCAGCGCAGAAGATTTGGGTTATAAAAAAGGATATACAGCTGACCTCCTTCAGGCAATATAATTGAAGCAAAAATGTTGAAAAGAAGCTGTACCTCAATTTGACATGTCTCCTTCGCTCTTTCTTTCTTCCTTTCTCCTTTCTTTCTGCCTTCCTTACTTGCAAATCCCCCCCCCCTCCTGCGATCTATTGTGCAAAGACAGAAGATGGAATGAAAGCACATGAGTCTGGCTTCCTGAGAATCACCATCTCGTTCATGTCAGACTTTTCGTTCCGGAGGAGAAAGTTATTTCACCCTATAGTTATGCCTACACCCTTATATATGCTCATATAAATTGTGGTCTGGGTTGGAGAGAAAATCTTCTTTAACTTACAAGTTTTAGGCCATTGTCTCCATACATTTGCACCCTAAGTGTTCCTTGCTTTGAATTGTGATGCTGAACATTTACCTTATTTTTCAAATTATGTCCCCGTGTAATTACCTGAACTCTAGTTTCTGGCAATTCAGCAACCTTGGCAATTTCTTCTCTTTTGACAGCATCAGGGTATGGTGTGGATTCAAAAGCTTTTTCGAGTAGTTCAAGTTGTTCTGATGTGAAATTCACTCTATTCTTGCGAGTTTGGCGCTTGCCACTTGGCATATTTTGAATGACGGGAATTATTGGGCCAGCAACTATTTGAAAAGGTGGCTGTGGGGTGCTTTCTCGTTGTTGCTGCTGTTGATTTGGCTCATTTAGTTGCTGCTGTTCTAGTGGTTGTTGCTGTTGTTGATGTGACTGTTGTTGTTGTGGCTTGTGTGGACGCTGTTGAGCTTGCTGCTGTGCATGTACCTGCATCTGAGCTTCATGTTGTTGTTGTTGTAACTGCAGTTGTTGATGTGTGGCCATAGATTCAACATTAACAATTTGCACTACAAAATGCAAACCAAATAAATAACATCAATCTAGGTGTGGGAAAATAAAGCTTGAGAATTTGAGAACACAGATCCTGGCGGGCCAGGTCTAAGACGCGGATATCTTGGACATGTCCGTCCCAAATGCATGTCCGCGTTTCACCCGTACGAAAAAAGCTGGGAATAAAGCTGGGAAAGCTGGGAATAGCACTTAAAAGCTGGGATTGCCCCAGCTTTCCCAGAAAGCTGGGATTTCAAAGCTGGGAAAAGCTGGGAAATGAAGACCCAGAAAGCTGGGAAAGCTGGGACTGACGGAAAATCGTGATTTGAATAGAAAGGGAAAAGCTGGGAAAGCTGGGAAAGACTTTAAATCTTCCAAATTGTAAGAATTCCTAGAGCTGGGAAAGCTGGGAAAGCTGGGACTGACATGAAATCGTAATTTTACAAGGAAGGGAGAAGCTGGGAAAGCTGGGAATCGCAGACAAAAGCTGAAAATGCTGCGACTTTTCGATTTTTCGAATCGAATTACTCGCGCCATTTTTGCACTCGACACTTTTTCAAACATTCTTCGGCTTTCTGGAGCGAGCGAGACAACGAAGCGACGGTCGCTTCTTGAAGTTTTCTGGCCGCTTACAACAAGAGCAAACAGGTTAGTTGTTGCTTTTTTCTTCACAACTCTTTGCTTGAAAACATGCTTAATATTTCACGACTATATTTCATTGGTATCTATTTACTATACGCTAGGTAGGCTGTCTGGGAAAGCTGTGCAACCGGACAAGACCATAAACTTTCACTTTTTGATTGTCATTAAAAACAAATGTCGAATATTATTTGGTCCTGCGTAGCTGAGGGACTAGACGTTAGTTTATTTCATTTGATATGATTACGAACGCCGGCTTTCCAATATGAGTTTCCTTTACAATCATTTTGAACTGCTAAACTGCACTCGCCCTTATTGTTAATCCAGCGAACCCATTTTATCTGGATTATTATGTAAACAGCATATTTTTAGAATTTAGGGTACCTACCTTGAGGAGTTTCATATTTACAGCATTGTTAGGTAAATAGAGTTTTGGTTGGAATATCGGAGAAGTATGATGTTAGATTATTAAAGAAGTATTGTAGTCTATTTAGATTATCAAAGAAGTTCGATTACCATAGAAGTATCTTATTTAGAGTATTGAAGAAGTATCTTATTTCGATTATTATAGCAGTATCTTATTCAGACTATCGAAGAAGTTATCTCGTTTAAAATTTAGAGTATCGAAGAAGTATCTTGTTTCGAGTATTATAGCAGTATCTTATTCAGAGTATCATAGAAGTATCTTACTTAGAATATTGGAAAAGTATCTAATTTAGAGTATAGAAGTATCTTGTTAAGTAATAAGTACAAGTATTTTATTTAGAGTGTTAGAGTTCATCTACCGTATTAGAGCGCTGTAGCAGAAAGTGTATGGAAATAGAAGTAGATTAGTTGTTTTACCATAGTGACTCTCTAATAGCCCCCTCCCTTCTAAGCCAAATTTTGTGTAAGCCCCACAGCGCTTACCCATCTCTAAACTTGAATATTAGGTGCTATGGAAAGAGTTCGACGACATTTTCATGATTTTATTGACAGAGCTCTGACATTGCTCCATTTCTCTTTCAGGGAAAAACAAGACTGAAGACAAAAATTCCAAGGAGAAAACACACAGAAACAATGTTCATAGAATTGTAGGGTGAACTAGAGAAACAATCTACCATCTGCAATCTACAATCGGAAGCATGTATTTTCCATAATCATCAATTGCTTTGCCTTCTTGACGTACAACTTCTGATGTTCCGGTCTCAATTGCCGATTTGCAACGCGTATGTTCTGATTATCAACTGTTCTGAATATCAACGCTTTCCTCCAGCTTTCCCTCATATCTTTAGGAATTTCTGCTAATTTATGCAAGCTTTCCTGGGAATTTCCCCGGTTGCTACGAGTCCCAGCTTTCCCGGCTAATCTCATCCCAACTTTTCCCGGGAATTTTGCTCATTTCCCCTGCTTCCCCAGCTTTCCTGGGAATTTCCCGGGTTTTTACAATTCCCAGTGTTTCCCAGCTTTCCCGGGAATTTCCCAGTTTTTAAAAGGCCCAGTTTTCCCAGCTTTCCCGGGATTTCCCGGGTTCTTGCAAGTCCCAGCTTTCCCAGCTTTCCCGGGAAATTCTGTATGTAAATTGATCCCAGCTTTTCCCGGGAATTTTACTCATTTCCCCAGCTTTTAAATTTCTGGGAAAGCTGGGAATCGATCCCAGAAAAATCCCGGGAATTTCCCGGGATTGTCCCAGCTTTTTTCGTACGGGAAGAATTTAAGGGAAAAACCTAAAACGCGGACATCGCGGACACTATCTAATTGTTTCGAAAAAAATGTTCATAACCACATGACCATGATCATTATTCACAAAGAGTCACGCAGAGCTAATGATCGTCAATTTTCCTAACGTCTGGGACGCCAATGTCCCAGTTTTAGGTTTACGCGCAGGGAAAAACCTAAAACGCAGACATCGCGGACATTATCTAATTCTTTGAAAGAAGTTTTAATAAGCACGTTTCCACAATATTTATTCAGAAAGAGTCGCGCAGAGCTAATTGCCTGCAATTTTCTTCACGTCCACGATGCCAATGTCCTCGCTTTAGGTTTTTGTATGGGGAAAAACCAAAAACGCAGACACCTGCGCAATAGGTAATGCTAGATCTGCGTAATCGATATAACAAAGATCAAACTGTTTGTTGAGAATTGGAACAAACAAATTTCGCAAACATCAAAACTTCTGTGTTAAGTTGTTTCGAAGGGAAAAGAAATTATCACAATAACCTAAACATTTTATTTGGTACTGACAATAAGAAATTTTGGAAAACGTGAAACCCTTTTTCGCTGAAAAACTAAAATGTAAAAATGAAATAGTTTGATTGAAGATGAAACAGTCATTTCCAACGATGTTGAGGTAGCAGAAACTATGAACGAACTTTTCGTCACTGTAACGGCTTCCCTTGGCATAAATGAAAACTCTAACTATGAAAATGTAACAGAAAGAATAACAGAAAGAATCACAGATTTTGTTGATAAGGCAGTACACACATTTTTCAATCATCATAGCATTCTAAAAATTAGAGATCATTATCGAAATGTTTGTTTTATCCTTGATGCTGTTGACAAGGAGGTTAAGAATCTAACTCCTAACAAAGCTACAACGCACTTAAAAACATTCCTCCTAAAATTCTTAAATCCAATTCTCATGTATATATAGAACCTTTAGCGCAAATATTTAATGACTGCGTAAAAAATTCATCGTAGAAAATCCTGATGAACTAAAGTGCGCGGATGTCACATCTCTTCCCAAGAATGGACCAACCAACTCCAGGACTAACTTTAGGCCAATTAGCGTTCTGCCTACTTTCTCAGAGCTGTTTGACAGAATAATGGATACACGGATAGATGCTTATATTCAACCCTTTTTATCGTCACTTCTCTGTGGTTTTCGAAAAGGTTGCAGTGCCCAGTATGCTCTCGTCTCTCGTAAGGCGCTTAGAGAAATTCAAAATTAGCCTCGATGAAGGTGGCAAGGCAGCGGCTGTATTGATGGATCTCTCTAAGGCATCTGATTGCATCAGACATGATATTTTGACTGCAAAATTGCATGCCTACGGTTTCTCTCACGACGCCTTAACATAATTAACCTCACAAATAGACAACAAAGAATCAAAGTATAAATGGGTCATTCATTTCTAGGGAAACCGTCACAAGCGGTGTTCTTCAGGGATCAGTCTTAGGGCCTCTGTTGTTCAACATCGACATTAATGATCTTTTAATATTTATTCAAAACTCGGATATATGTAATTATGCAGATGAAACCACCATCTATGCCTGCGATAAGAACATGGACGATAAAGCTTATAGGCTTGAAAATGATTTTGGTGTAGCTTCAGAATGGTTTGCCGACAACTTTACGAAATTAAATTAAGATAAATGCCATCTTTTGGTTCTTAGGCAGAGGTGTGATGATCCTGTATATTGTAAATAGTTCTCACGAGAAGCTTAGCTACTCGGAGTTCAGATTGATAGCAAATTTTCCTTCGATAATAATGTTTGCAAATTATGCCAAAAGGCAAAGTTGCGTTTCTTTAGCGCCACGCGTTGGAATCACAGGAATAGAGAAGACCTAATCGAGCCCGCGACCCTTTGTCATGACGCTCAAGTGGTGGGGCTCTACCAGGTACCGGGTATGGAATTAATTAGCTGGCTCATTTTGGCCATCATTGTTTGTAAGCTAACGAAAACGAAATTGATAATAATAATTAGTAATAATAAGTTTAATAATAAGTGCATCATTAAATACATATATCCGTGCATAAGTGCATAATTAAAAATAATAAATTTCTCAACTTCACATAAAATTGCCACCTCTTCGTAATAAATGTTTCTTAATTCGTGCATAAATTCTGACGTAGTTTCTACCACTACTGCCACATATCTGTTTCTTGACAAGACATACAGCACAATTCCTAGCAAGAAAAAGTTTGGCTGTCTGTAAACAAAAAATCATGGTGAATATCACTCAAGAATACAGGCTCAGCGACATTTTCCCATGATATTTTTCAATTTAGCTTCCAAGGGATGCAACTA
Source organism: Aurelia aurita complex sp. Pacific (assembly GCA_004194395.1). Classification (NCBI taxonomy): domain Eukaryota; kingdom Metazoa; phylum Cnidaria; class Scyphozoa; order Semaeostomeae; family Ulmaridae; genus Aurelia; species Aurelia aurita complex sp. Pacific. The sequence goes on from REGL01000271.1 coordinate 260,855, forward strand.
CAATATCATTTACCTCCAAGAGCACAATTAATCATTATTTAGACGATATAGTTGATTTTTAAAAAAATGTTACAATTGACCCCGGTCTCTCCCCTACTGGTTTCTTATAAACCAGTTTCTTATATAAAAAGGTCTACTGCATTTTTTCATGTTCACAAGATTGAATGTCCTGGTTTTTGGTTTTAAATCATTGTTCCAAACCATTGCTTTGCGAAAATATATTGTGCAGAGCCAACTTTGTTAGCAAAATAGAATAAATGTATGAAAAGTTAATGCAATTTTAGCAAGAGATAATTATCATGACCAAATCATGGCGATTCTACACAATTCTATATCTTCCTAGCCCACCTCATAGTCTTTCTTGAGTTTAAAATTGTAAAAATCTGACAAAAACATCAGTTTTTAAAGTACCAAAGAGAATTCACATGCATGTACTACAAAGACAATACTATCATTAACAATGTTCACAGTTTTGAGCCACATCTTAAAAATTGCCAAAGTAGGCCTAGCACAGCCAGTGCACTCCTTACTGTGAGTCACTCAGCTTCTAAATGGTGCTCTTTGCACTTCTTCTCTTCAGAAGGAAAATATCATACAGTTTCTTGGATGTTGTTTTATGTATGTATGTATGTACTTATCATTTGCCACTTGAAAATATTTACAAGTTTATGATATAAAAATAGATACAATACAATACAATATATAACTATGTTAAAATAAAAACGTGAAGGAGATCACGCCTAATTACAGTGGTAGGGATAGCATTAAAAGGTCAAGATGACCTTAATTCCATAATGGTCCCCTCAGAGGTGCTGAAACAATGAAAAAACGTGAGAAAAAAACTGCAGCTGTTTTCCGTGTGAAACATGGTTTTTAAGACCATACCATAGTCGGGGGAGATAATGATGAGTCTAATGACGAGTTTTAGATGCATTATGTAACTAAATCAGAAGAAATCGAAAAAGCAAGGGTATAGGTGTAGTATGTATTGTACTCAAGTGTAAATAAATATTATTTCTCACCCTCTGTAAATCCATTATGCTCCAGCTTTGGCAATTCTCTTCTTTCTCCATTTTCTGGCACCGCTGCCATTGTTGGGCCACCTTGTGAGGCCATTATGCCAAGAATTCCATTTATTGAGTAGGCCCCTCCTCTTGTTGGAAACTGGGCAAATCCACCAGGCATCAAAACTGGAACTCCTTGAGCTTGTTCAGTTTTGATATCTTGACTCATGTCTCCTGCATCTTGCCCATTCCCACAATTCGCATTAATTCTATTTCTTACAATACGGTTAATGGAACTGACACTTGGAACATTATCATGTGAACAAATACTATCTGCCAATAGCCTGTCTCTAATTTCCCAAGCAAACATAGTAGGATTCGCCAACTTATAGTCAGCAATCTTATTTACTACCGAAGGAGTTGCAACTTTTGGCTTGCTTCCACCAATAACTCCTGGTCGGATTGAACCAGTCTCATAATACCGCCCAAGAATCTTGCTAACACAGCCATGGGAAACTCTAAGCTGCCTAGAAATGTCACAGGGTCTTACACCTTGGTGGGCAAGCTCTACTATCCTACGTCGTACTGGGTCAGGCAGTGGACGGCCATTGACAAATACACCACCAAGTTGATTGATACCTCCATGACCTATGACCAAATAAGATAGATCAGAACAGAAATCAAGTCAAAGAACAGAAACAATTTAACTGCAACCTCTAGAAAAGTGCATTTGAGGTGATAATTAACATAGAAATAGACACAACAAAACTTTGTTAGGTTACTAAAAATGGTTTTTTAGTAACTAAAATCTCATCTGATAAGATTCATCAACGAGTGCCTCGCTAAAGTACATGGAATCGTTCAAAAGGAAATGTTCTGTGATGCAAGACTTTTATGATACAATGTCAAAGTTCACTGTTTGTATTGTTTGAAGCGGAGAAACAGTGCAGAGAAAAATATGGACTGAGGAAAGTTTTTGTAATTCACCCACAACTGCTTGTTACTTACAAAAATTTGCCAAAGTAAAAAAGGCAAACAAAGTCAAACTTGTGTATGGTGAGTGCACTATCTAGCTCAACATTTTACCATAACTTTTTAGGTGCAATGGAATGAGTTTTATGCGAGGAAAAGCTTAGGCATAATGTCTCTGCCAGACATCATTAGAAATTGCGCCCAATTTTGAGATATGATAGCAGTGAAGGAGTTTGGGATATTGCTCAGGTCAGTATGCATAATCGCTGAAATTCTCATCTGTACTTCTCATTTGTAGCGATTTCTAAATAGATATTTCAACGAAGGTCAATATTCTTCGACCGGAAAATGAACGCAGCTCAGGCACCAAACAAGCTATGTGCCTAAACATGTAAACAACTCTGGCTGGACATCCCTACAACTGATTTATAAAAAAAAATTGGAAAAAACAACTGCAGTATTTTAGCATCCATTTATCAGTTTTAGTGCGGGTACTAGAAAATTTACCTCAAACGACCGATTTTGTCTCCAGGGGCTAGAAAGCGGTATTCTCATTGGCTGACAAGCATGAAATTGGAATTTCCGCATGCTCTGGCAACCAGCAAGGATTTCATCCTTATCTTGATGCTAATTGCTATTTTTGTCACCTATTATGCCCATCAGTTTACCAGGGAAGTTTTCAGTTGCTTCAAAATATCAAAATTCAAAAATTTTTCAAATAAAAACCAATTTGGGTTAAATCTTACTTACTGACTTGGAAAGTCATTGAAACCCAAAAAACGCAGTATTATATTAAGTCTATTTGCATTTTAGAAACTTATGCCAAAACTCATCCGTACATGCATGAGAGTAGAGGCAGGATTTAGAACAACTCGAAGCATGTATTTCAATTGCCAAAACTTGAAGTTTCACTTTATTCTTGTTTGATATTTTTGTGTTTGAAGGGTCTGTTTCATCCAGCATTCCTTGCACGTGCTGGATGAAATAATCTTGGTTTTCCTTTGTTGTCACCATTGTCCTGGGCCATGAAAATGGCGGCTTCAAAGGCCAACCAAGAGATGGCACGTGCAAGGCATGCTGGATGAAACAGACCCTTTAAAGGGAATCCAAGTATATATAAGCCATGATAAAAATAGCCATAGGCAATAGGCCATGACACGTGTTGCACCATATTTGGGTAGCTGATCAATGTCAACAGGAAATGCTGATATCTGATAGGCTAGAATTTGAGCGCATATGGCTTGAGCCACTTTCATATGCTTCTATTCCCTTCAAAGTACCCAATGATAAACAAATGACGGTAATTAAAATTGTTATTCTTATCTAAGTTTTCACCAGAGAGTAGTGTTACTTGCTTGTCCTACGGCCATACTGGGCGACATTTGAAGAAAACAACGTTTTTACCCCCTTCTTTAAAATCAACTAAAATCAGTTTAAAGGTTTTAATACTCAGTGACCTTTTTCTCCATTAGTTGCAGGCCCGACACCAGCCATGAATTCATAGGGGGGCTAAGAACTGAAACTTTCCGACGCCAAAAAAATTAACAACAACAACAGTAACAACCCCAATTCTAGGAATCATGCGCGAAAGGACTGAAGTGCTCCTTTAATGACTAGATTTGGAATTTTATTCTAGTTTCAACGTTGCAGCCTTCAAAATTAGTCAATATGAAGCAAAAATATGTTGTAGATTCAAAATTCATGTCAGAATGTATTCTCGAAAGTCAATAAATTCATGTTTTATGCATCATTCTCCCAATAAAATCGTCTAAATGTGGGCCTGAACCACACAAAGGATCTGACAGGTAGAGTAAAATTTCTGACAAAAAGACTCCTGGGGGGCGCTCCGCCCCCAGCGCCCCCCCACTGGCTTCGGCCCTGATTAGTTTGTGATATAATCTGGCTACTTGGTTTTTTCATTAATTGCTCTTTTTGGATCTAATTCGGAACTTCATGATCAGTCTGGATGATGACATGGGCATTACAGTAATGAGCGATACTACTCTAGTACTAGAGTTTCTTAAATTTTTGGTCATTGTAGTACTAGTTTCTTATATATAAACCAGTTTCTTATAAAAAAAACGTGTAGACTAGTTGCTATCATTGATTTACATTTTCTGGAAATCTTGAGGATGAGGAGCATCTTCTAAAAAGTGTGGTGGGGTCAGGACCCCCTACTCTCCTCGGGCTCACTCTTCCCCTGCATAAACCTTCCCAAAGCAGCCTAAAACACGAACAAATAAGGTAGGGAAACCGTTAAGTGCGTTACATGTACGAAAAGAACAAACTCATGCCTCCCCATCTCTCCCCATAAATGTCAGCATGGGCCTACCTGCTATCGACTGACACAAATATTCTGTAATATCATGTGCCACGACTTGTTCATCAAAATGAATTTTAGTACAAGTAAGGGCAGTAACAACGTACCTTTGCTTTGTGCAGGATCGTTGCCTTATCAGTGGTGTCGGATGATAATAAAAACATTGACGAGACAAGCAACGAGCACGAATCAGCATTGGCCTAACTATATATGATTGAATTGAGTTTCGCACAGCTGTTCTCTTGACGATAGGCGCAAGGTGAATCAACTCATTTATTATTAAAATTCTAAGTAAACGAAGACGTATTGTAAATATGAATTGGAGCGAGAAGTTAATTAACCTGCATGTGCCATGATTTTCCACTTGAGAAGAGATGATCGTCAGTGAGGCTTGAAGTCTCGTCTCTTCGCTGTGATGTCTGTCTCCTCTCAACCGTTTCTAATTGCGTCTTTCACTGCAGACCAAGAAATGAATGTGGGTTGCAAAGTTATTACTTCAAAAGTAGCAAATAGCAAATTATGAAATCATTACAGTGTCGCGAATATACAATCAAAGTTGGAATAAATTAGTTTCGTACAAGTTCGAAATCTTCCTGTCCTCCTCATTTGTTTCTAATTACCTTTTGTAGCCTCACCCTGTCACGTGACGTCAACGGCTGTTCATGATTGGTTACTCTAGAATGTTGATTGGATTTGTAAAGAAGAGCATTTGAAAGGATTAGTGCTTGTTTATAAAATCTCTATTTTTATGTCAATATTACATTCTCCAATGCAAATTGACTTGCTACAAGTCTCAGTAAAAATCTCAGTCATAGGCGTAGTAGATAGGGGGCTAGGGGGGGCTAGGCCCCCCAACGTCAGAAAAATTTGCAAAAATCATCCATAATCGGGCAGAAATCCGCCTCAAGTCGGGCAAAATTTTCTCAAACAATGGATTTTTTGTCGGGCAGCCCCCCCCCCAATTTTATCTTCCCCTACGCCGATGATCTCAGTGAGTGCAATGTATGGCACGCCAATTTCGTCAGAAATACTTGCGTTTCATTTCATAAATGTTTCCTCATTTTATTGAATGTAAATTCTTTTATATCAAAGTTCCTTCTAATAATAAAAAAGTTGTTCCTGTTTGTAAAGATTCCTTGCTTTTATGTACACCATTCCTCCAGTTTTAATAAAACTTGTGCGTTTTCATAAAACTTGTGCGTTTTCATAAAACTTGTGCGTTTTTATAAAACTTGTTCCAATTTATAATACTTGCTCCTATTTATAAAACTTGTTCCAATTTATAAAACTTGTGCGCTGTTGTAAAACTAGATTTTCCATAAAACTTGTGCCTTTTTATAAAACTTGTTCCACCGCGTAAAACTCTTTGTAAATGTTTCACAATACCGCCAGTTCCTGGCTATTTAATTGAAAAAATTGACCACAACGAATTTGTTGATTTTGTATTGCTCCGACCATGCAATGTTAAAAAATTGCCTAGTATGGATGGAGCCTAATCCTGGTCAGCTTGCCAAGCTGTTTAAGGTGGATCTTCTCCGTGTTGAGACATTCCCAGAGTGGTCAGAGGCATGGGCGGTATTTGCTGGTGTCGTTGCAAAGAAAGCACCAGAAAGAATGCCTACGTTTGTGGGATACTTTCTCTTCATCTCATCAGCATCTCGTGAATTTGGGGCTCATGGCAGGAGTGCGATGGCGCCTTCCGGAAGCATGCCGCAGACAGGGGCGCAC
>REGL01000272.1:12100-41090 GCA_004194395.1 Aurelia aurita complex sp. Pacific
AATCCAAAGTAGAATCGCATTACTGCCACAAACTGGCCTGCAAAATGGCCTGCCAACTTAGCTGAAAAGGAAAACATATGGCTCGAAGGCCACACACACATAACACACATACACACAAGCAAGCCCGAAGGCCATTTTTAACACGCACTGCTCGACTCGCTGTCGAGACTTTTAGACTTAATTTGCAACCACTCCGCATGAGTGTGCAAAATTTACTAAATTCTTAAATCAAACTCTGTTTTATACTGCAAGAAGAAACCATGCCACATGCACGACTATCAATGAGCATGTAGATAATAAAATCTCTAGAGAGTCGTGTGTGTGTCATCTTATTTTATTTCGAAAAAAATGCATAATACAAATAGCTTCTAAATATATAAAATAAGAGAAGCTAATCAATTTCGAAAAATTCTAGAAAGAGTCAAAATCTATGGTATTGCAAATCGCCAGAGGCGTAATAAACAATAAACAGCATGTTCGTTGCTTTAACTCCGATGAGAATTTCATTCTGCATTTAATCTGCATTTAACGCCTACGACAGCTAAAATTAACGCCTACTAAGAAGGCCTACTAAGAAGGCCTACTACTAATTAAGGCCTTCTACTAACGCACTTCAGGTACATGAAGAACTGCGGAAGCGCGGGTTCGGATTCCTAGTCTACTTCAATATTCTTTGCCCTAAACTATAGGGTATGAATGGGGCAAACAGATCTGTCTCTTTTTCCCTCTGGTTGGTTTTGATCATTATCTGAATTCTGATATTTGGAATATTTGGTCTTCAAACCTCATTTTGTCATCTACTGACATCTCTTGTCTAACCTGATGTAACTATTTTTGGGAAGATATTTTCAACTTTCAAAAAATTAGAGGACATAAGACAGTAATCTGCCTGACCAAACTGAATATGACTAAAAACAGGCCAAAGATATTTAAAACTTTCCAAAATATAGAAATGAAAAACGATTTGGGACAAGCACATGACGCGTAGCTCACTATTCAAATCACAGTTTTCAAAACAAAAATAAAGGTTACTCTACGCCAGACCACATGATATCAGTAAACGTTCCCCAATCCGTGATATTACGACTAATTCTTAACTCTACGCGANGAGACTTTTAGACTTAATTTGCAACCACTCCGCACGAGTGTGCAAAATTTACTAAATTCTCAAATCAAACTCTGTTTTATACCGCAAGAAGAAACCATGCCATATGCACGACTATCAATGAGCAAGCACGTAGATAATAAAACACATGACATCTCTAGAGAGTCAAAATCTATGGTATTGCAAATCGCCAGAGGCGTAATAAACAATAAACAGCATGTTCGTTGCTTTAACTCCGATTAAAATTTCATTCTAATCTGCATTACACTAAAACAAAGGCACACAACGAAGGCTACTAACGCCACAAAAGAAACAAACACCTAAGTGAACAAATACCAGGCAACTAAATCAACCCTACTGAAACAAAGCTGCCTGACAAAGCCAAGGGGTCTATCTCTCTTTCCAAAAAGCCTCCAGGACTCTTTAAAACAATGGGGTTTGTAGGGAATTTTATGGATTTGCCTTTAAAATATTATGGATTAAATTAAATGCAAACTACCGCTCCCCCACCCCGCCCTTGGGCTACTAGCGCCACTGAAGTCAAGAGGATAGCTAGAAAACAATAACAAAAAAAGCTAATTAATGCCTACGACAGCTAATTAACGCCCACTAAGAAGGCCTACTAAGAAGGCCTACTACTAATTAAGGCCTTCTACTAACGCACTTCAGGTACATGAAGAACTGCGGCAACTATTCTCACGTCATCTGCCAATGCAACTACATCAGCTAAGGTAACTAGAATAATGACGGATAACAAGATCAAGTATAAAGCAATCACACCAACGACGAAAACAACACTAAAAGTACTGATATTGTGGCGCTAGACTGATTACAATTCGTCGTAAATTTCGCTCGCTTTTTTGTATTTATGATTTTAACCTTTTCGCTCAATCTACGACTCATAAAAAAGCTATGTGAAAACGAGGACAAAACTACTGTACGAGAATTCGACCGAAACTTGGTCGGTCGGTCGATTGATTGATTGGTCGTGATTTATTAGTGATTTAATTTCTTGTAAAAACGTCCGAAATTTCGTCAAAAAAACGTCTGAAAACTTTTTGTCCGAAATTGATAAGTCTGAAATTAATTCTTCCGGAAATTTTGGCTTTTAATAACATACCTCTAAAGCAATTGTAATCTTAGCTGCTAGCTGTCCAACTTGAAAAAGCAATTCATCACTCAGCTCCACATTCAACAAGACATTGCCAGGGATGAATGAAAGTAAACTAAAGGAAAATAAAAAAATAATTCAATTCAGCATAATATGTAAATCAATTCTCATTGCAGCAAAAAAATTAGGCAGACTTTAGATTGGACAATTTGCTCTAAGAACAATTGGGAATGAAGGATTTTAGCAAATTTGATATTAGGTCAATTGATAACTTGCATTGTCCTGAAAAATTCTTGAAAGATCTGCACTGGTCTGTTTAAGGAAAGGTACTCAAATCAGTTTACTCCTAAGCCACAGAAAGGTCTTACTGTATGTACGCAAAAGTGTCCATTTAATTTCACAAGTAGTCAAGTACTTAAACTCATTGAACCCCAAATTGAATCTAAATGATAAAATTATTAGTTCAGACCACAAGTTGCACAGTTTTGTCCATTTTTCTTTCATGCTGATTCAGTTAGTTCAATTAGGTTTTGTAAGGTCAAACAGTAGCATAAAAAATCTGTTTGTGGTTTTATAGGAAGGTTTTCACAATGTAATGAGATCATTTTACTGTCAGAAACCAGAAGGACATGATCTATTATTTTGAAGTTAACTTTAATCTTCTACCAGGAAACCTTGAAAGGCTTTTCTCTGTCTTGGAGGGCACTTGTAAAAAGAGTTACAAAATAGCAGAATTAAAATTTGTGTGGGTTATGGGTGTGTTGTTGCTATAGACTGTGCATGGGTGGTTAGACACCGAAGTTGTTGTGCTTGGTTGCTGAAGCAAAATGCATTTGCAGAGAAAAGATTATCCACTGCTATGGAGGAGCAAGCAAAATAGCAGACAAGCTGAAGCATCAATGCGGTGTCTAACTACCCACACTCTGTAATTAGAAATCAAAGGCATGGTTTGATACTTTTGAAGTTTGTGAGAGATCTAGAAAGGCTGCTAGGTAAATTAGTCAATTTCTCCCCATTTTCAGTTTTCTTCTGCTAAATAACAATTCAAGCTTCCAAAATAAGGAGTCAAGCATACCGAACATAATGTTTCAGTGCAACAGTAATGTTTCCATTCTCATCAACATTTGCATTCCAAACACCATCTCCTTGTAATTCTTGGCTCTTCATTCTTGCAACTAAAGAATGGTCTTGCTTTTCCAAAGCTTTTAGACAAGCTTCAAAATCCATTGAAATGCTGAAGCTCCCATTATTGGCTGGGATATTCTCAGGACAAGCAAGACCCTGATTGTCTACAAAATGAAAACATGACATCAAAAACAAAACAGTATTGATCATATAATGATATGCACTCCTACAGAAAGTAGACTTTTCCAAAAAAGGAAAGAACATTTTGTTAATACTTTAAAGGGAACGTGCAATGGTAGATAAGATTTCCTATAAAAGAACAAAGAAAATATTCAGACACAGCATTGTTTCTTTGGTTTCCCATTGTTCACGGCACGTGTCCAACTTCGATTTGAATAGAATATTGTNAAGGGAACATGCAATGCTAAATACGCTTTCTATAAAAGAACAAAGAAAATATTCAGATACAGTATTGTTTCTTTGGTTTTCCATTGTTCATGGCACGTGTCCAACTTTGATTTGAATAGAATATTGTTTGCTTTTTGCAAATGGAAGCTTTTAACATTGCATAAACCCTTTAACTCCACTTAGCACTTGTTCTTTATTCTCTTTAAATACAATTGGCAATTTTACTTCCACAATAAACAACGTTTAAATTTGTTGCATCATTATGCATTAATAATAATCATTATCTTCCTTCCATTTTCAATCAATAAAACAATGAATTGTACCTAGATGACCATGCAAATGCTGCATTGCTCCAACAACTGCATCTAAAAATCCTGGGCGGTATGTTTCTCTTGAGTGCATCACTTTGAATAAATATCTTTGTGAGTCAACTCCCTGAAAATCACTTCCGGATTTAGGCCCATCCAATAACTGGCCTTTCATTAAAAAATTGCGATCATCATAGCTTTCCAGTTCTTTAACAGTTGATGCGTCCTCTATTTCCAAGCCAAATATCTGCTTCGCGAGTGGTATTGCTGTTTCTTTTGCCAAAAATGGTCGTAATAGTAAATTCGTTCCGCAGCTACGCATCTTTGCCGCCATTGCTCCAAAAATGCCCTTTGCTTCGTTGTTGCGGTTGTTTGCAATGACCAAAATTGATCAAAATGCGAACAGTGTAGGTACTTTATTCTAGGCACCCTGATTGGTTCGTAGAAGACAATTACATTTGTCTAAACTCGCTTTTTATGAAGTGACAGCGAAACGTCATTTTAAGTACTATATTTTCAAATTTCTTTATTGCATTTTTAAAGATGATAGAAGGGAGCTGGCGAAACATGTTTCCTTGTCTAAAACAATGAATATGTTTTTGCCTTGCTGGCCCAAATCCAGTCTTCTACAAAAATTTGTTGGGAATATTTCATTCAATAGAAATAAACTGAAAAGTATAAAAGAGCTTGCTACACCACAGCGTCATTTTGTTCAATCAGCCATTCTGATTTGACTATACATATGTACAAAGGCCTCAGTGTGCCAAAATTTGTCTGTTTCTTTGAGTCCGCCTCCTCCATAGTATATAATTTTTTGAAAAAACAAAATGCTTTCAAAACACATTTCTACTATTAACATAAATGTAACATGATTTGTTGTTAATATTAAAGGAAATTGATCTGTTGTTGTTTTCCCGAAACCTTAAACAGAAAATTGGCTTGTTCATCTTCATCAAAAAGGCACATAATTTTAGAGAAATGGAAAAAGTGTACTGAGAGCAAGTTTTAATGACCCTTGGAAGCTACAATGGAAGACAATGGAAGGGAAAAGTGTGATGTTAAGGTGACCTAATTCTGTCAGGGTTGCGTCTAGGGCATTGAGCCAGTATGCCTTTGGGACACTGTGTCCTGTGGGCTAGACATTATACAGGTTATGTCACCAAACTGATCTGGATATCCATGAACCATGCTTGCAAATGCAAGCATGTCAGGATAACTCAGTCAGTAGAGCATCTGCCTAGATACCAGGAGGTCATGAGTTCATAACTCGCTCTCATCACACTTTTCCATTCTTCCATTTGTCCAAAATTTACCAAACTAAATATTATCAATTCTACCAAATATAATGTTAGAGGAAAGACAAAAACAACAAACATGTTTGATTTTACTGTCCTGGATCTTTAATAGCAGCTTTAGGATCACATGTGAAAGATACCGTTATTGCAAACCTTTGACCACTTTCAACTTTCTCCACAAAGTGTGGATTTTCTGACCCTGACGTAAAAAATGAGAGCCTTCCCATTCTTGGCTCCACAGTCTTATTTGATCTTTTATCGATAAACGTGAACCTTCCTCCCATAAAATCTCTCCCATATTCGCTAAGATAAAGCAATGAAGTGTAATAAAATGTCTTGTAGGTAATTTTATCAATATGTGGATGCCAGTATTCATCGTGCTTTGTTTTAGCAGGTCTGGAGTTCATTCTTGAGAAAAACGTTGGATTTGTTAAATAAAGCTTTGATTTCGGAATGTCAAATTCTTTGGCAATCGTTGCATGGATTTTGTCTTTCATCTTTGTATAAAGTTGAAAATCTTCATCAGTGAATACTTTCTCTGGCATGCGATATACATTCACAAATTTATTTGCCTTGCTGAGAGCACCACTGTGGAGGTCAAGCACACTTGTACCCCCATTTGAACCACCGTGTGCCATTCCCTTCTCTGCGATGCCTCTAAGTTTCCTGATTGTCTCTTCATCAAATAAGTTATCCATTACACACCTTCCACATCTTTTTGGGGTGCAACCCTTGAATTTTGCTCCATAATCTTTGGAACATGGGACATCAACAAAAAGACGTGTTATTTCCTCGCCATGAGAGGCCATTGATTCATCGTAAATATCCGTCAAATAATCCACTAAATAATAACTGAATCCAAATAGAATTATGAAGCCAATGATATTCCAAGCATATGAGCTATTCATTATTTTCTGTGCTCTCTTTGAGTAAATCTGTGGCGATGTTGTTTTCAGGCTTTTTGATTTAGGCCCCTTTTCTTCAGCCACATGATGGGCAGGTGTGTCTCGTTCTTTGTCGATGTTTCCGGATTTCCCTGGTGCATTTCTTCTTCTCGTTGCCATTTCAGGCTTTTAAGGATTAGTGTGTGTATTGTTGATGGTAAATGTTTGGTTTCGCACTCTTATCTTTACAACTTTTTCACCCAACTCACCACGACCATTCATCAATACAACAACAACAACAACAACAACGAGGAAACATATCGTGGCTTTTGCGGGATTTGTTGCTGTTGTTGTTCCCGCATTTTCTTGCCTCCAAGTCTCTAAGCATCTCTCTAAGTGTGCATTTATTTTTACAAGAAGCTGCGAATTTCAGCAGGCGCTGATGCTGAAAGTTTCATAAGTTGTTAAGATTATAAGATTTTGAGTACTCAGAGTTTCTTACAAGTTTTCCGTAGTCGATCTCGACACAAAACAGAATAATCTTGAAATAAGATGCATCGAACACCAAGCGAGACCAACTAAATTTAAACACTGAGCTTGTGTATTATGTTTAATTTATGTATTATGTTTATATAGGAAAAGTTATGAGTGTGATCTGACAAGTTTCAAAGGATTTAAAACTTTCGGACAAAACAACTTTCGAACATCACCTGACTTCGGACGATTAAACTTTCGGACAAAATTTTGTCTGAAAGGTTGATCGTCCGAAAGTTTTCGATTTTAATGAATTCGTTATCCTAGCAGCACGCATTTGAAGTTCCAAGATGAAAAGCACTCTATGTTACGTCACAATCGAAAGTCGAAAGTTCAGTTCAGGACAAAGCTAACTGAGCTAACCAAAGCAAGCGGTGCTTTGCGGTATCCATTATTGTTCTGTCAGAGAGTCAAAGCTGTGCAGGTACGATTGCGCAATATTTTCTATGATTCGTGATCTGAAAAACCAGAAGCCAAAAACCTGTCACGTGCATAGCTTGACAGTTTTTGCAAAAGGGGAAGTCAGTTTGTCGATCGACAACATCTTAAAGTTGAAGTAATGTAAAAAAAACAGCTCATCCAGAGCGTGAAGTTTGATGCAAAGCCTGGTGAGCTAAAAAATGGACGAGAGAAATATTGACAAAGTTAACTGCACCAATCGACGTTCCTACGCTTGGTTCATTTGTGCCGTGAGTTTTTGGGTGCAGTTTCTGGCAATGAGCTTTTATGGATCATTTGGTCCTATGTACGTTGAGATCCTGAGAGTGTTTGGAGAAGGGGATGCTAAAACAGGTATCAGTTCTTGTATATTTTTTTCTACAAGATATTTTTTACAAGTATAGTAATATCCGTTGATTTGATGTATCTTGTTTGCTGCAAGAAATGATCATGAATGAGATTCTGTGATCAAAAATTGTGACGGTTCCCTCAAACTAATCATTGCCAGCTATAAAAGTTCAGATTATGAAGCAACTTTAAGTCCTCAAAGATTTTTGAGGATGCCCTACTAAAACTTAGTTTAGGATCCTGTCTGCAGCTCAAAGATATGATATGATTACGTTCCCTGCAACTCAAATCATAAACATTCAGACTATCTTTACGAAAGAGTACACACGATTAGAAAATATATGATAGTATCAGGCAAGCTCTTAATATCCAGAGACATTTCTCGATTCAATTTCTCGTCGTCAAAGTTTGAGGGACGTCCAAAACAAACCGGTGAGGTCTATCATGTTCCTTGATGACAGCCATAATTTCACTTCTGCTGAAGAGGTCTGACGGGCAAGGCCCGGACAGGTCCGTCGTAGACACGGATTGAATTCTGCCGCAAAACGGTCAACCGTAAACAAATGGCAGTCTACCAAAGATTTCGTAAAATTCAAGTCTGAACACTCATTTGCCAGAACTTAATGCAAAANTGATGACAGCCATAATTTCACTTCTGCTGAAGAGGTCTGACGGGCAAGGCCCGGACAGGTCCGTCGTAGACACGGATTGAATTCTGCCGCAAAACGGTCAACCGTAAACAAATGGCAGTCTACCAAAGATTTCGTAAAATTCAAGTCTGAACACTCATTTGCCAGAACTTAATGCAAAAACAAGTTAGAACTTATCCGAATATTTGCATGTTCATAATTATACTGAGTGGTAAGCCAGAAAAAAGTATGGGACAGATTTGGTTGGGTCCAGTGATGCGAATTTAGTGGCTAATCACTAATAAATAAATATCAACGGCTAATCACTCTCAAAATGTTCCTCGATAGATAACTTGAACATAGATATTTGTTGAGAGCTCAAATTTGCGTCCACCTTTAAACCAGAGCTATGCACTGCTCTCAAAGCATTAATACCAATAAACAAGGTACCTATATTCAAGTTATCTATCGAGGAGCAATTTGGAACTGATTAGCCATGGATTAAAGCTAAATTCATATTGCTGGACCGAATTAAATCTGTATACTTTTTATGCGACACCCGGTAGATAAAACTAGCTCATAGTCACAGACGAGTACTAGCAAAACCAAATTTTGCTGACTTTTTAAACGTCGTAACTTTTTTCAATTAATCCACTACAACCCGATGCTTTTAACTAATATCTATTTTCCATGTTTTAGCTTGGGTTGCATCAATGTCCTTCTGCATTACTTATGTCATATCACCAGTCACATATCGTCTTGCAGAACGCATCGGACAGCGCAAGATAATGCTTATTGGATCAATACTATTCGGTCTGGGCCTATTCACCTCAGCTTTCGCTACATCGTTACGAATTTTGTATGTTACGATCGGCGTTATGGTTGCGATTGGCCACAGTCTTTGTCAAGGAGCATCAATGTTCATACTGCCGCATTATTTCGGAAAGAACTACTCTTTACCGCTTGGTATCGCTCTCAGTGGCGCAAGCCTCGGCTCGCTTGCCCTGTCGAGTTTCAAAGAACTGATCTTCAGGAAGTTCGCTTTTAAAATTGGCATGCAAATACTGTCGGGCAGTGCGATTCTATTGTTCTTATGTGGCATCACTTTCAAGGAGGATAAACCGAAAGAAACTAAAGCAACAACTGAAGAACGGGACCTTGATATAGATGACAAATATCCGCCTCTTTCTCGGAATAAACCATTTTACATGCTGCTTGTAGCCTCGTTCGTGTATCACACGATGTACCTGGTAACCTTCGTGCATTTGGTAAGTAATTGGTCTAATCACGTGAGTTCTTAAAAATTGTGCCCCGTTTAAGTGGCCGCTGTGAAGGAGCTGTAGCTTCTATTTTCGCGGTTTTTACGCAATTCCATAGGTCAGGCCTCAACTTGGGAGTTTGAGATCTTATTTGAATCAATCTGAAAAATGGTTGCTGATTTATGGCAGAGGAAAGGTAAAATATGTGGTTTCTTTAAAAACAGCACTTCTGTTGTTCTCCAGCATGTCACAACCAAGTTATGTTCGAAAGAAAGGGACTCCAGCGTCATATTCAAATCTTCTCTACATTTTATTACATTTTGTCAATAGAGAAAATAGATCAAGTCAAGTCAAACTCTTAGATAAGATCAGCTATGCCTCAACTTTTCGTCTAATTTGAAAAATTTCTTGCAATTAACGTATGCCATACTGCACCAATCTTGGGTCCTTCTTGGATCCACGAACAAATATGACAAAACCATTTATCTATCTTTCAGACACGGCTGGCTGGTGATTTTGGCATCTCCGATACTCGCAGTGCATTATTACCAGGGATATTAGCAATCGCCGAATCCTTTGGTAAAATATTTGTTGGGAAACTTCTTGTACATTTCGATTCGTATGTCGTCACCGTGTACCAAATCTCTTGGCTTGGATTAGCTATTGGAAGTTTTCTGTGCCCCTTTGCTACAAATTTCGTTGGTTTGGTCTTCTACTCAGTTGGATGGGGGTTTTGTCTTGGAAATGCAAATGGAGCATGCGTCCTTGTGATTCGACATTTGGTTGGAAATAAAAGTGTTGTCAGAGCTTACAGTGTATTCTTGATGTGCTTTTCACCGGCAGTCTTAGCAGGACCTCCTGTTGCAGGTAAGCTCTCTCATTAATAATTTCAGTTTAATCAAAATTCACAACACGTATTTTTTATACAAACAAGAATTTAACCCAGCACTGAGAATTTCTCGCATTTATCACTACCGAGGACTCGAGGTTTCTTAAGATTCTTGATGTTTGCATTTAGGTCGAGTCGAAAGGTTTCGATTGGAATTTATCCCATAGGTTTTCAGTGCAAAAATTGATTGTTGTCCCTTCCCTTCTAGGCTGGCTTCGTGAAAAAACATCGTCCTACAAAGCTGCTTTCTATTTATCAGGGAGCACTTTTGCTTTGGCTAGCAGTTTGCTGTTTATTGTAAAAATCTTGGATTATCGACAAAAACGGCAATATGCATCAAGGGACCATTACCCTTTTGAAGATGTACAGGACAAAGATTTGGAGCAGTCCATATGCATAGACACCCATTTGGAGAGACGTTCAATGTTGATAGCAACGCATAACTTTAGTGTGACAAATATCCAAGTTTCATCAGATAACGAGAAACTATCTTTTCAAAATGGTAAAAAATCTAATTTTGGTATAGGAGATCCGTTTGAAAGTTTACATTATGACTTAGAACGATCTTCGGACAAACACCATTTTTACGTAGATAGAGAGACTGCTATTTAATGTTTTAAAATGGACATATGGATTTTGTATCATATTTTCCATAAACATGCACTCTATTCTGAAAGAGCTATGATATGAAAAAAGATAACGTTTACTTAAAGACAGCCTTTCTAATTTTATAAAAAACTTTTTAGCTATTCCACAAAAGGACCTGGATCGAGAGATATAAATTCGAAAATTCCTGTATCAAAATATATCGCTCGATCCAGACACTTTTGTGGAATAGCTAAAAGGTCTATTGTAGCAATAGCATTAGATGATATTCAAACAACAACTCAATAGTTTCATAATTTTGACTTTNTAGAGAGACTGCTATTTAATGTTTTAAAATGGACATATGGATTTTGTATCATATTTTCCATAAACATGCACTCTATTCTGAAAGAGCTATGATATGAAAAAAGATAACGTTTACTTAAAGACAGCCTTTCTAATTTTATAAAAAACTTTTTAGCTATTCCACAAAAGGACCTGGATCGAGAGATATAAATTCGAAAATTCCTGTATCAAAATATATCGCTCGATCCAGACACTTTTGTGGAATAGCTAAAAGGTCTATTGTAGCAATAGCATTAGATGATATTCAAACAACAACTCAATAGTTTCATAATTTTGACTTTTGTGTAAAACAAAAAGATAAGATGTTTTGCAATTTTGGCCTGACTTTTTGATAAATTCTGAAGAATAACAGCCAACGATACAGACTTAAAAGGGTATCTGAACAGGAACAAAGAATCATTCTTCTCGGAAATTTGAATTAGGTTTCGGGTTTTATTACAAAATTTCTAATCAAGTTCTCCTTCTAAACAATGTGGCTTTGGGGTGCAATCTTCTTGCCTGCAATGGGTTCGAAGGTGAAAGTGAAATTACGGTTTTAAGCCCCAAGCACTATGATCGCAGAAGTAGAATACGCCTAACCGAGTCCGCAACCCTTTGTCATGACGCTCAAGTGGTGGGGCTCTACCTGGGATCGAGCACTGTCTGCCTGACTGTTCTGACTGCAATGTCAGATGATTATACCACTGCGCCATAACACCTTCATTCGAGAACCCGAATGAAAAGAAAAGTGAGATGAGCAGCAAGCCTGTTTATATGTTCCTATATTCCAACGTATCCCTTTTTCTTTCTCACCTTCACCTGGGATCTGGAACCTTGTGTATCTCCTGGCGGCAACAACTCGAATATTAGGTAGGGTGAAAATAAAATACCGAAGCAAAACTCGGATTTATTCCTATGTTCCTATATTCCAACGTATCCCTTTTTCTTTCTCACCTTCACCTGGGATCTGGAACCTTGTGTATCTCCTGGCGGCAACAACTCGAATATTAGGTAGAGTGAAAATAAAATACCGAAGCAAAACTCGGATTTGTAGTGTATAACATCGTAACATAATCATGAGAGCATANTAGGTTTCGAGTTTAAGTACAAAATTGTTATTAAGTACTCCTTCTAAGAAATGTGGCTTTGAGATGGGATGCAATGTTCTTGCCTGCAGTGGGTTCGAGAGCCCGAATGAAAAAACAGTGAGATGAACCAGCAAGCCTGT
Source organism: Aurelia aurita complex sp. Pacific (assembly GCA_004194395.1). Classification (NCBI taxonomy): domain Eukaryota; kingdom Metazoa; phylum Cnidaria; class Scyphozoa; order Semaeostomeae; family Ulmaridae; genus Aurelia; species Aurelia aurita complex sp. Pacific. The sequence continues at coordinate 24,592 of REGL01000272.1, forward strand.
TTATACGTACCTATATTCAAACGCATCCCTTTTTCTTTCTCACCTTCACTTAGGATCTGGAACCTTGTGTATCTCCTGGCGGCAACAACTCGAATATTAGGTAGAGTGAAAATAAAATACCGAAGCAAAACTCGGATTTGTAGTGTATAATATCGTAACATAATCATGAGAGCATACTTTTAAATTTTATAAAAATAATCAAGTGTTTAGTTAAATGTCATGAAAGATTCCTAAATCACGATTATTCATATCTTCATTTAGGTTAATGACATCAACCAAACTTAACCGTTTTTACAATTTCTCAATTCCTAACTGGGTTTATAAGATTACTACTGTACTAATCCTGATCTGATTCTATAGCAACCCCGTCTGAGGGTCGTATGAGTACCTTTACTCCTAGATACCCTTTGGGCTTCCAGTACTTTCTCCCCTTTCCACACGCGCAGAGTCCAGAAAAAGGCTCAGCAATCCTCGGGTAGTCCTCGGGCAATCCTCAAAACAAAGAGACACTTCTGCGAGGATTTCCCTCCCTATTTTTCAATAAAGATAGGTGCATTTTTTATAGTGGCATTCGTTTTCGGTTTGTCTTAGTAACCTTCCTTCTTTCCTCCTGTCAGTGGAACGGAAGAATATTTTCAAATTTGAAAGACTAGTTTCAAGTAAAATGAGACGCCATCTAGATCTTAAAATCTCAAGTTCCATCTGTCGAATAAAGCGTTCCAAGGTGCCTTTTGTTAGATGGATTTGTTCTATAATGCTTTCTGCGATTAGAACATTGTTTTCCAATTGCTTATGTCTCATGTCCGATTTTGGTTACATAAAGTTCCAATTTTAAAGAAGAATTATCTATTTTATGCTTTTTATGATTCAATAAATTTGATAATATAGTTCATAAATTTAATCCAAAGCTACAACGTAACGTGCCGGTGGGAACAGCTGGAAATGGGAAATGCAGATCAATTTCGAATAGACTTTGAACTGAGATATTCAACAATTCAAAAAAGATTTAGTCACGAACTTTTCACAGATTCTTGCTCACATGCAACTATTTAGTGTCAGGATATACGGGGTGATATCCGATGGCAGATTTTGTAGCTTCGGGCTTCGATCCTAAGACGAAAATTTGAGCTTTCCGCGGTCACTCATGCTGTCAAGGGGCTTATCAAGATAAGTTGGCTGGAAAATGATTCCCAGGTCAATTTGACAGCTCGAATTGCGCTCCAGGATACATGGATTGTGTACGGCGCAGATCTTAAACGAGCCCATAAAAGATTGTTCCCCTCGTTAATCCCTTTCAATGACCCCGAATTTCGTGATGATAAAACGGGTCTCATCCACCGGCATAATAAAACAAGCGTCATGATACTCTGAAAAGATTTTCCCCCGCATTTTTGACCCATTCCTATTCTAATGTCGGTCCTACGAGTGAGAGATAAATTACACAGTAGAAACTTTGTATAATTCATGAAAACGCTGGACAGGGTTATTTGACTGGAGCCAAATGTGATTATTAGAGTTTTTGATGGATTGGAATCGCTCAGTCGGACACAAATTCTGATTTGAAAAGGTTGATCTGAAAAGTTTAAAATGCTTTCTAATTGCTTTAATTCCTGACACAAATTTGGTAGGATCTTGTGAGAAACTTCTAATTCCTCCAGTTAGCGTGGAAAGGAATGATTTATTACTATGTTAACCTCGCTTTCTGGAGCTTTCTAGTTTCAGGGTGTGAAATGTTTACAATGATCAATAAAGCCTTTAAATTCGCTTTTGAGGTCTTCTTAGCTATCTTTATTTTGTTGTATGAGTACAGGATGGCCATAGAAACAAACATGATGCTGGAAACCCCCCAGAAACGCCATGATTGCAGAGATCTGGCGAGCTTCAACGAACTGACAATGGAAAGGATCGACTGCTCTCTTGTGTGATTATATCACCTCTTTCACACCCTGAGCGACAATCATTTCAAGGTTAAATATATCGTTTTGCAGGGGGCATCTTTAGTCACAGGCCTTCTTTTGAAGTGCTTCTCCCAAGAACCTTATCTTAAAGCCAGAAACTACCATTTGAAAGACCGCAACTTCAAGCATATAAGCTTTGAAATAAACGAAAATGCGAAGATCTACCTTCCTAAAAATCTGATATTTTCTTCGTGCCTATCACTGGGCTGTACGGACCTCCAGGTGTGAAATAGTTAAAGGCTCTTAGGCAACCGGCGTGTATTGCAGCCCTGTCTGTAAAAGTGGCCTAATGTCATGCTGCATAAAAATAATTTTGTGATGCCATGTCATGTCGCTCAAGTCACAAGCACGTCCCTGCAGATCCAGTTGCGGCCATATCTCTTACGTGTGAAAAACATTGCACTTGAAGTATATGAAATTCATGAAATCCACGAAAAGCAAAGCTAACGATCGCAATGCATTCCGGTTACCCAAGAGCCTTTAATGCCCAATGACTCACAATTCCTTGCAGTTCCAAATGAACAAAAGGCGAAATTCGTAAATAGATTTTTACAAAACTAGTTATTTATAAAAAAGGAGAGCAATAACATTGCATTGATCGTGGTATAAAAAGGCTCTAAAATACCTGAGAGCTAGAAACTATTCAGTTTTAATCTTGATCTGTTTTCACATTCGCAAATTGTCCAATGTGAGCTCTTTGTTTCTAAAAGGAAAATTAATTGATATATGTTTTAAATTCTACAAATAGAGCTTTGGAAATAGAAGGTTTGCTTCCGAACTGTAGGTTGGATTTGGAACTTCCCCAAAATAAGTCAGGTTGTCTTAAAATGTCCCAAATTTCATGTGACAACTTAACTTATAAGGTCCTTTGAAGTAGCCTTAAACTGGAAATGGAAAAAACGATTTAAAGGACACTCTCTCTCCTTGGGAGGGGGGGGGCATCTCCTCGATTAGTCTCACTGTTGAGAGAGCTCCTACTTTAAATAATTCCTGCAATACGACTTGCATTCTTTCTCTGTCTATATTTGTATATTGCATCAATTTTCTGTAATATCGTCTTAAAATCTTACTGATTAGTTATTTGTTTGTTTAGCTAGCATTATCAAATTTTATGTAGTGGAATATAAAATGAGTTGAAACTGAAACTTGATGAAATATCATCGGAAATGTAAAGAAACAATAAAAGATCCCTGCAAAGATCAATTTTCTGATTCGTACAAAACGGTCGTCAGCATAGGTTCCAAATCTTTATCCCAGCGTAAAAAGGTGGGTGTAAAATTCAATGACCTATTTCTTCTGATTGAATGGCTAGAAAGAAACTTTAGATACTTATCCATAATTCTACCGTTGGACTTTTCAGAAATTTTGAATATTTATGGAAATTACAGCGTATCTTACATTTCAACTCATTTGAGGATGTGACGTCATCAAATTTCTAAATCATAAACCAGATGAGTGTAATCCCATAAAATCTCTCGGCTTGTGGTAATACACCTCATTCTCCCTCCGGACTATGACAGACTTTTGCTTGATACCATATTGTAGGCATTCATAAACTATGGTTTTCTTTGAAATTATTTCATGTTACGTCAAACAGTTTAGAAATTACGATGATTTTAAGTCCTTTGAAAAATTTTCTTGAATTCTTGAAAAAGAAGAAAAGCACTCTACTTCTGAAAATATTGAAGATTTCAGAAAATTCCAACGGTAGAATTATAGAGAATTAGCAAAAGTTTCTTTGAAGTTATTAAGTTCAAAGAAATAGGTCAATGAATTTTACACCAGCCTTTTTAAAGATTTGGAACCTATGATACGGTCGTCAAATTAAAGATCTTGCTATTTTCCGAAAAGAGTTTGTAGGAAACTTTCCCACATATGTGCCTTTATGAATATTTATCAGAGAACTGCAGTTAACTGTCAAAAAAAGAAAAACCCAGACTAGTACCTTGTAGATAATTTGATAAGCTTCTCTCATGAGAGCATACGGGAAGCAAAGATCCAACACGTCATCAGTTAGATCGGGAGATTCTTGCACAATCTAAAAGAAATTCAGTCAGGCATTGTGATACCATGCTATCTGGAATTTACTCTCTGCAAAGCGGAACATTTAGCTGGAATCTAGCCGTAACTTAGGCGAAGAATTTCGTAAATACCGGGTGAGTCAGCGAGACAAAACGCGCGATGTTTAAAGGGGCTACGTCGTCAAAATGTAAACAGAACGATGATTTTTGCAGCTTTTTGAAAGGTGATATCACACAGGATTTTTGTATTTTTTTCAAAATGAAAGTTGCTGTTTGGGCATTAATCATTGCACTTCACTAAGGAACAAACCAAACATTCATATCTTCTACGATTGCTCGGATATAAGTGGATTTCTAACGGTCGCTTTTTGGTGGCTTGGGTGAAGCCACCAACAAACTGCAGAGAACAATGGATGAACAATGGATAATTGGTCACGCGTGCGAGTTTACGGATTTGTTTACTGTTTGACGACGGAGCCCCTTTAAAGGGCTACTGTCCCCTGAATGTCACAGGAATAATATTTCTTGTCATTATTAGGTGGAAGGTATTTCTTGTCATTAATATTATAATAATGATAGATGAAATCGGCAACTTTCTTTCCAAAACATAAGGATTTTCTTTGAAAGGATGGATGAACAATTCCCCATTACTATAAGAAAAGTAGCTTGGGGGATTCCATGTCCCCAGGGCCCGGTTGTTCAAAACTGGTATCAGGCTAATACAGGATTAGGACTGTGCAAATGACTACAGAATCCTGCCTGTAATCCAAGATTAGCGCTAATCGTGGTTTGAACAACCCGGCCCAGGAGGATAACATGTGCCAATGCTTGTAAATGTCATTATTTTCAGGAAAAAACGCCAACAAAAGTTGGTCGTTGTTTTCAGTCGTTTTCGCAGGTTTCTCAAAGGGGCTTTCTGGAGAAAATCTTCCATAGCCACTGGAAGAAATGACCGATTAAAGCTGGATGAATTTCTAAATTTAATTGAACATCTTGGCGATGAAACAAGACCTTTTTCAATATCGTTGCTTAGATATTACGAGAGAAGCATTTTTTCAAACGCTGCACGTTCTTTCTCTTACTCATATTACAGTAACTCTGTCCACAACTTGCTACTTTATTGAAACCATCTAGCCAGTTATACTTTGAAAATCTTCCACGAAGATCTTAATCTCTTATTATCAAATAAATAAAAGAAAATAATGGCTTACCAGGTCAAGTAGAATATAGGTAGATTCTCGTTGTTTTGGGATAAGGTCTTTAGAAGGTGGATCCATTCCAAGTCGCAGCAAACTGCATGATGCAACTGCTAAGAAATCTTTCATTTTCTCCTTTGTATCCATATGTTTTACCATAAAAATTGCTTGGCTTAATGAATTTATCGCCTTAGCCATGCAGTGTGCGTTGTTTTCGTGTGCTGTCAAGAGGAGAAAAACTATTTTGATCAAATTTCACAATTAATAGGAGAAAAACCATTTTGGTCAGACTTCACGATAAACAGGAGAGAAACAATGTTGATCAAATTTAACAAAAAATAGGAGACACATTTCAAATTGACAGGAGAATATCACGTTTGATCAAACAGTAATTGAGACGCCTTGATTTAATTCTTCTATTCTGAAAGGGGCTTTTGGCTCTCAGAAATAAAATCAAACTGACGCAAGGAAGAGGCTTCTTACGATTTTCTCTTACTGAGAACGAGTATACTTGAATATTGAGGTCTTTTACACCACAAGCATCTTACAAGGCCTTTTCTTGGCTTTAGAGATCAATGAAGTTGTGACGAAATCGTAGAAAAATCTGCATTAATTTTAGACATAAGGCCTAGCCTAGCCACTTTCTAGCCTTAAGTTCCTTTGCCTAGACTTAAATTTCCTTTGAACGCCACAGGTAAACATTCTAATGAAACAAAATTCAATATAACTTGACAGAAACAATAATTCGATAAACAATAATAACAAATTCGATAAACAATAATAACAAATTCGATAAACAATAATAACAAATTCGATAAACAANCAAGCATCTTACAAGGCCTTTTCCTGGCTTTAGAGAGCAATGAAGTTGTGACGAAATCGTAGAAAAATCTGCATTAATTTTAGACATAAGGCCTAGCCTAGCCACTTTCTAGCCTTAAGTTCCTTTGCCTAGACTTAAATTTCCTTTGAACGCCACAGGTAAACATTCTAAAAAAAACAAAATTCAATATAACTTGACAAAAACAATAATTCGATAAACAATAATAACAAATTCGATAAACAATGATAACAAATTCGATAAACAATAATAACAAATTCGATAAACAATAATAACAAATCATAAACAATAATAACAAATTACCTTCAATAGATGGAGTATATTCGGTGTTATCCTTGTACGCCAAAGAAGGAATAGCGGTTGCCCAAAGAACCTGAAAGTTAAATCACAACAATAAGTTCCCTGAAAAAGGCTACCGAACTGGCAAGGTTGTTTGAGGTGGTAGGTTGGCCTAATGGTTAGCACTCTTGCATGCTGAGAGGTAGGTTGCAAGTTCGAGCCTTGGCTGGCCGCCAGGGGGTAGTATCATTGCTTTGCCTATCCTAAAGAGTTCTGCAAGCTTCTCTCCTTGGAGAAAAGCTTAAAAGGTCTCTAAATTTTTTAGAAACGGTGATTTTGCTACTTTTTGAAAGGCAATATCACACGGACTTTTCTTTTTCATTCAAAATAAAAGCGTCATTTTGAAGATAATCTTTGCATTTCGCAGAGAAACAAACCAAGCATTCATATCTCTTACGATTGCTGGGATATGAGTGGATTTTCGACGGTTACTTTTGGTGGGTTGGTGAAACCACGAAACAAACTGCAGATGATAATGAACACAATCTGAACACAAGTGAACACAATGGCGTTTGCAGATTTGTTTACAATTTGAAGACCGAGCCCCTTTATAATCCTTGGGAATAAGTTGCCAGTAGGGGAGGTCTGTTAGGCCTGGGCTTCGGTAAAGGAACCCTCGAGGAAGCTTCGACTAGACGACACAAAAATCACAAGGAATTGCGATAAATCATCACAAAATAAACAAAATTACCATTAGGAGATCCCAAATATTGTTGTCTTCGTCGTCCTTTTCTGTAAAATGATAAAATTCATAATATATAAACATTCTTGAAGGGCTGCTTATGTGTCATTTCATCGAAGGTCGAACCAATCTCGAAATTACGTTGACAATAAGTTGTTGACGTTCTTAAGGAAGTCAAGCAGGCTAAAAATGCTCACAATTCTTTGAAACTTTAACAGATCTCTAAATTAGCCTTCATAAAATACAATTAGCTTTGTTAAAAAATTAGAAATATGTAAGATAAATGCAAATTTGTAAATGCAAGATAAATCGAAATTTTGGTATTAACTATGACAGTCTGTCTCAAATTAGATGTCACGTGTGATTTGCGAGAACGCAAAATTACTCATGAAAAACAATATTAATTGTTGTTATTCACGGACATTTTAATGTGACATTTACTTTCGAGAAAGACTTTAGATAATGCCAGAGTTATTACCAACCGGTATTCTTTATGGCATGATATAATTCAGCATCAATTTCTGCTTCCCTTCCTGATGCTTGTACCATTTCATGAGTAACCTTGGAAAAGAATCAATGAATCATTGATTGGAATCAACGATATCATTGGATGGAAATCATTTAATCAATAAATGAATAAATTACTAAAGCGATTGATCAATTGATTGACTGTTATTCTTTCTGAAGAACTTTCTATTCATTCGATGAAGAGAATAAGTTCGAAGCTTTGTAATTAACAAGGTTTATTTCAATTCATTGAGGGCCATGACAAAATAATTTAAAATGTGAGCTTATGCCCCTATGCTAAAAGGTTTGAGCACGAAAATGTACAGTAACTTTTTGATGAATTTTGAGCATTTACAAATGATCCTTGTATTTCACTTTTTGTCATAATTCTGTGCCAGGAACAACATTATCAAACAGCTGATTTTCTACTGCTGGAAAATTCTTCAGAGTAACGAGCTTCAACCAATGATTTACAAATAAATGAGAAATTTCCTTTCTTCAAGACCTGGCAAGTAAAAATACCTAGGAGGTCACCTTGAAAATTTGCATCGCTTAAAGACTATTCTCCTTAAGACTTTCAAAATGAAATGAACTTAAATGAAACAACAAGTCTTTAAAGACTACCAGATGTAAAATAAGATACATACGGTTAAATCGTCTCGAGGGTTATTATCCTCGAAATCTTTCAAAACCTTCATCAAGAAAGATGCTCGTTTATCTAAGACCTGAAACAGGAAAAGAAGCGACCTAAGGTTAAAGGCAAACACGAATGGGTTATATGCAAAGGATAAATTGATAATGGTCAAAGATGTTTTTCATCCAGAGGAATAAAATACCGGAATAGCCTCTCAGCTGAGTTCAAACAAGCCATAAAACTCAATAGTTTTAAAACAACAAATCAGGAAAAGATATCGTTTCTCTATTGCTTAAAATTTTCTCGACTTTGAAAGAGGGTCTACATATCAATCTAGCCTTTGCAGTGCCTGTACAAAGAAAAAGCAGTCGTAGGGGAAGGGGTTGGCATAGATTAAAAGAACACATCTAAAATAACATTTACAGATTGCAGTTATAGACTTACATCACTTAATCCACTGTTGAGCAATGCTCTGAAACACAGAATCACACCAATAATCGTCGTTCGGGCTATTACATCATCAACATCTGTAATAAGTATGAAAACACGGTCTTGAACATTGTATCATTTTTGAATCAATTTAGGATCTACGAAGATTATAATTTTTCAAAGCTTTCCGAGGATCCTTTCAATAAAAAAAAACGCTGTAATTCTGCAAATAGTCTGCCAACAATCTCTTAAAATAATCTCAAGTTCCTTTCAAGCCATCAAATCACAAGCAAAATGCATATACCATTCGTGCAATCTTTTTCTTACAAATTGATACCTATGCGATCAATGTGTACTTGGTAACACAGCTTCGAGGAGATTAAGTTTATCAAAGGGGGGAAACATTTCCAGAAAACTTGCTCTGCATAACTGGTACAAATGTTTGACAAAGTTTAATATGCTGGCAATAGTATGAAAATCAATGAAATAATATATTGGGAAGTTTTATATAGACCTTAATAACACTGCCTTTATTCTAAATGAACAGCTGAAATTATTTAGCCAAGCTGGAAAGCTTAAAAAACTATTCACACTCGGAGTTTATTGAAGTATACGAAGGAGAATTTTGTTTCAAGTTTGGTAACAAGTTTGGTAATATTAATATCACGTAGACTGAGGGTCTGGTCTGCCTTTCATTTCTGCCCCCATTGATCCATTCAAGCGATACTTTTGGAGCACAGTCTTACAAAATTACAGAAATCCTTTGAGAGCCAAACTGAATTAGGTTCTTACTTTAAAGGCACTTAGATTAATTTCAGTGTATGAAGGTTCTTAGATGTTCTAATTACTATAGGTTCTTATATGCAGGGATTTACTATATTTAACAAGTTTTCAACTGACTAGAATAAGTTGGAATATCACTTACTTCGCAGCCTCTTAATGTATTCAAGGCTAATTGAAGGATTATTGAAGTTCTCTTTTAAAACGACAAGTTCATCTTTGTTGACAAGGACGATTTGCTAAGGAATTAAATCAAATTTGGATTAAAAATTTATCGGAGAAAAGCGCAACTTCGTTATAATTAGTAGGGTGAGAATAAATACAACAGTCGTGTTGCTTTTAATCTTTTTTACATTTCCATACGTTCAGTGTTAATTCGTCATATTCAATAGTTAGTCAAGGCCTATAAAGCCAAAAGTTATTGGACTCAAATCATTCAAGGTTACTGTACCCCTTCAGTGACCGCTCTCAGTGTTTTCTCTATTGGTTATCACACACGCAACATAACACGTATAAACTATACATCACTCGATTTGTCATTGAATGGGGAGTATTTATGAGCCAAACANAGCGCAACTTCGTTATAATTCGTAGGGTGAGAATAAATACAACAGTCGTGTTGCTTTTAATCTTTTTTACATTTCCATACGTTCAGTGTTAATTGGTCATATTCAATAGTTAGTCAAGGCCTATAAAGCCAAAAGTTATTGGACTCAAATCATTCAAGGTTACTGTACCCCTTCAGTGACCACCGCTCTCAGTGTTTTGAATGGGGAGTATTTATGAGCCAAACAAATACAAATATCTAAAAATTGTGCGTTATACACCCAAAAACGCGAAAGTTGGATCTTCCCCCTTCTATCCCATATACCCCCAGATAAGTTTCATATGAACCTTAAAGCTTTAAATTGCTTATAATTCACTGAAAAATAAAGTAAAATTTCTTGAATTATCAGAAATTGTAGGTAGATGTGTGTGCTATTAAAATATCTAAAAATCAAAAAATTGATCGAATAAAAAAATGTTATTGTGCCGAAGGGGTACAGTAATCTTAAACAACTGTCCGGGACATTTTGAATCAACCATGATTTATTATCAAAGTACGAAACAAAGAGTAAACATGCTGCCTATAATCAACGTGGTATTACCAACATAGATGCAAAAAGACTTATAAATCAGGTAATTTCATTGTCAAACGAGAAAAACATTGAGTAGAAAGCACTTGGGGGAAAGCTAAAAAAGGAGTAGAATTGATGACATTTGTAAAACTTCTTCAGAGCAACGTTTCCTTTCAATTACACAAGCTTTGGTAAATAAAACAGTTTTTCCTCCAAAATTAAATTAAACAGTTTTTCCTCCAAAATAAAAATAAATTAAACAGTTTTTCCTCCTAAATGAAACCAAACAGTTTTTCCTCCTAAATTAAATTAAATTAAATTAAACAGTTTTTCCTCCCAATTAAACCAAACAGTTTTTCCTCCTAAATTGAATTAAATTAAACAGTTTTCCTCCTAATTAAACCAAACAGTTTTCCCTCCTAAATTGAATTAAATTAAACAGTTTTTCCTCCTGAATTCCTTACCTTGAGTCTATCGAGTTGTGCAGTGATCTGTGACATCATTTTCCGACTAAAATATTTGACACCATAGGCCCCAAGTAGTTCTGCTAATGCTCTCATTTCTATGAACGAAAGATGGAGCAAAATTTTTACATTGTTTAACATAAAAAAGTTCGTTGGACTGTGTGAATGCATCTTCAATAAAAATTAAGATAGATTCATACACCTAGTTTCTTTCAAACTCATTTTTCGAAAATCAATAGAAGATCAAATCAAGGTTGTCCTTACCTGCGACATCAGTGTAATTTTCCGCTTTCAAATTGGATTTAGCTCTGCTTATAAACGATTGTCGAGCTGGGGAGAAAACGATTCCAGTTGCACTGGTTACTTTCTTCAGGAAAACATCAATGTACCTAAAAAGAAAGCAAAGATCGTAAATAGACCATTTCGACAATTAGAATCGGAGACTGGAGAGAGCGGTCCTAAAACTACAAACTGCATCCTGGGGGGCTCCCTGGAGGGATGTTCTCTGCAAAATGGACAAACGTCGTTCAACTAACATGTGCAATTTTGATTGTCAAACAAAAGTTTTGTTCATTTGGTCATATTTTTCAGGTTTACGAAACGAAAAGATACTTTTGCTAACTCATAACAACTTTCCAAAAAGCTTCCTGCAAAAGATTGGGCTGAAATGAATGTTTGATGGGGTAGCCAAAGGAAAACATTCAAAGTCCTGAACGAACGAAACCAAATAATGTTTGCAGACTTATCTAGGGAATTCTAAAGCGTCTCAAATTAGACTGAACGTGAAAATTGCGAAAACGCAAAATTACTGATGCAAACACTTTAACTGCTACTATTCACGGGCATTGTCACGTGAGATCTAATATGAGACAGGCTATCGTAGTCTTACCATGCTGAGAATTGATCTATTTACAACCCAAAGAGCCAGTTACTAGGAATCTAGAAAAGATTTCAATGCCCTGCATACAAATTCCTTTCTAAATTTGATATTTTGTTGGTTCATATTTCCTTGTTGCAATTTGTTGTTTTAATGTAGTAATGTTGTAATTATTTTAATGGTATTTTCATATAGTGGAATTTTAAAATTAACTGAACTGAACTGAGACCATAACATACCATGACGTGTATGTACTAGTAAGCGTTGGTCCTCCAGAGTTATCCATATTCTGTGTTTGCTGTAGTAATGTTGCATTGAAAATTCTGCCCATGTCCACATTTGCTAAGAATGAAAAATTGTATCAACCAAAAATTGAGTCTGAAGGGTGTTGCTTAAACATGAACATTTGGAGCCATAACTTCTGTATTTTACACTACGATCCTACAATCCTACAACTACAACAACAGCAACAACAACAATAAGTACAACTACAACTCGATTGTCGTGTGATTTTGATCAATGCTTGCACTTAAAATTCACGTACTGACAATCTTTTCTTGAAACAAGTTATCACAACAGACTCTACAAGAAGCTCGAATAACCGGCTCTGTCTGTAATTTTCTTATTACCTTACTACCTTAAGCTATCATATTCTGACCCAATGATGAATAAATTAATGATAAAAACAATGAATAATGAATACCTCTCATTCCTGCACAGGCCTGCCAGAAAATAAACGATTCAGCAATATGGTTAATATTGCAGAAAGAAGGCACTATTTTGATATTTCAAAGATAACAATACTCTGCCTGAAAATTACCATAGCTGACCGCTTTGCATAGAGTTAGTTTATCTTTNCAGTCCTAGCAGACAAAAGTCACAGTTTTACCACCGAGAAAAACATAGTAGCTCTGATCACCGACCACGGTTAAAATGTATCACTAAACTTAATTTTTAAAGCTGATTAATATTATATAGGCAATTGCTATCGTTACTCTTTCGTTTTTATCCTTGTACGTCCACAGTAACTCTCTTTTTGTGATGCCCACTTTGTCTTGAAAGGGAAGGAAGAAAAGTTCACTTATTTCAAGCCTCAAATTTGAGCAAACGTTTGCTTTGTCTGTTTGTGTTTGAGAAAATTTACTTCCCTTTTTCAACTGCTAGGTTGGTTGTTTCAAATCTGAGATACACAACTGAGGAACGGCCAACCATATTGAAAGGAAACAGAATATGGCAGCTTGGTTCATAAATTAACAATATAAAATAATAAACGAGACCATACTTGCTGAAGAATTCTTCAAGATGAGAGACGAGATATTCTTTAGGAGTGAAAATATGTTCCCAAACATTGATTTCCTTGGAATGGCTGAGAGCGATCAACAAATCCTTTTGGCCTTGTAATTTCACTTCGATTCTGGAAGAAAGAATATCTAACATAAATGATTGATGCAAACTGAGGTCGACAGAGAGGAAAAACCATTAAACAAATTACCAAATTTATCAACACAAACTCTAAAATATCTGCTGCTCGAAGTTTCACCATTAACAGTCAATAAATCCATAACAGACAACAACTGATTCCGAGCATATATCATGATATTTTTGATGGTTGAAAAAGTTGCAGGAAACTAGCAGCAAATTCCAGCCGTTGAAGTTGAATCGACTTTGCAGAGGTTCAAATATCATCAAATAAATATTAACAGTCATAAACCTCAAATCAGAGTTATCATTTTATGAACAATTAATCTTCCATCAATATATATCTATTGTGACAATGCTGTAATTTTCGATATTTACTCATATTTTTCTTTTCTTTTTGCATTTTAATTCAAGGGCCAAAGCTAGATAAGCTATGCTTTACTTTGGTCGTATAGGATACAGATCTTTTTATATATACATGTAATAGCATTTAGTCCTGTTTTCTATGAAAGAAGTTGAATTGAAAAAAAAATTGAATTAAAATCTTTGAAATGTTTGGTGTAAAATTCAATGAATAATTTAATTGCATTGAATGGCTTGAAAGACACTTTAGCAACTTTGCTATATAATTCTACCTTGGAATTGCAAGAATCTTCAATATTCTCAGAACTACAGGTTTTTATTCTTTTTTAAGGATCGAAGAAAAATTTTTAAAACTTACACACCATCATAATTTCTGAATTTATCGAGCAAACATAGACAAGTACACGTCTGTAGCTCTTTTGGTTTACGATTCAGACGTTACATCCTCAAATGAGTTGAAAGATAAATACGTTGTACGTTCGAAGTTTCTTTCAAGCCAAGAGATAGTTCATAGAATTTTACACCCTCCTTTTTACACCAATTTAAAGATTTCGAACCTATGCTGATAGACTTTCTTCTGGTCTACTCTGTTTATCAAACTAAACAGAATTAATTTCTTACTGTCTTGTGTCCCTTTTTAACAATCTCTTAAATCAAAGACGTAGAAACAATCAAATACTCGTAAGATATCTTACCCTTTGACATCTTCAACACTTTTCTTTCTGCTTTCTTCACCTGGTTTTCTTGTAGGAGGTCGTGGTTTATCTTTCTTATTTTTCACAGGATCGTCCGCGGTATACGATGAAACAGAATGGCCTGCCCAAAGCTGAAGAGAAAATGAAATAACCTCCGAGTTAAAACGATACGCATCGAAGGATATCAGAGAAACGCTAGTGGCAAGAAAAGAATTCAGTTTTCGAACTGGCAATTTAGATTTCCAATTTGATAGGAGTTTTGTGTCCAATTTTTCCTTCTGCTATCAAATGAGAAGCTCAACAAGTTTACAGTAGAAAAAGAGGCCCCTGTTTCCTGCTGAGATGTTTATCCCAGTAAAGATATGTAAATAACAAAATGTTTTTAGATCAAAGTTGACTTGCTGCAAGCTACAAGTCGGGCAAAATTCTTTCAGCCACAAAATTGCAACAAAGAAGATTTATCTCCAGCATAATATAACTTTATTTTGATTTGGTAAAAAAGACTTGCTTTTATCAAATGCGCCTAAAAATATCACCTACTTACGCAATCAACAGCCGAAAATTACCAAAAAAATCATGTAGACAACAAGGTGGAACCAACATTCATACAGAAGAAACCCAATTTTTGGCCTCAGCCTATCATTCTTCCTTTATCAGCATATCCATTGTTCTCCTATTGTTCTAGCAAAAATTCAGGGTCTGAGTATCTTAGGAAGTAGTTTCTGAAAGGCAGGACTTTACTGTATGGTGTATCTTCGAAGCTTGAAAATCTCATGAATCTCTCTAATCACATACTAATCCTGTGACCATATACGTCATGGGCCCTTTGCAGGTCTGGTTAAGGCAAACAATGTTTTCGATTAAGTTAATAAGAACCTGTTTTGCTAATTGCATCTGATCTTCACATAACTGACTGATAAAATGTGTCGCTTTGAAAGCCATTGCATCAAGAAATGAATTGACGGCTGATAGACTTCGATCACCAATTGGATGACGCTGCAAAGGAAAATCCATAAAATCACTTGAAACGGTATCATCCCATTGTTTGAGAATTGTTTCACAGGCAAACAAAATGAATTCAAGCATTGCACCAAAACAAACTAACAAATATATAAGTTCAATGAGTCCACAGTTTAAAGGGGCTCCGTCGTCAAACAGTAAACAAATCCGTAAACTCACACGTGTCGGGGATTATCCATTGTTCATCCATTGTTCTCTGCAGTTTGTTTGGTGGCTTCACCCAAGCCACCAAAAATTGACCGTTAAAAATCCACTTATATCCGAGCAATCATAGTAGATATGAATGTTTGGTTTGTTCCTTAGTGAAGTACAAGGATTAATGCCCAAACAGCAACTTTCATTTTGAAAAAAATATGAAAATCCTGTGTGATATCACCTTTCAAAAAACAGCAATCGTTTTGTTTACATTTTGACGACGGAGCCCCTTTAAATTGGCCTACCGCAAGTGATATCATTAGAAGCAAAACTGCTACTATAATGTACAAATCACTAAATGGTCTCGTCCCGGAGTACCTTTCCAATTTGTTTGAAAATTATTCGACTCGAAATGTCAGAAAACTGAGAAATACCGAAACGGATCTTTCGCTACCCTTACGGACAAAGGGCTGTATCTTTTCGTGGACCTAAGCTTTGGAATCACCTTGAACTTGATGCCAAACATGCGCCCTCCCTTGCCACATTCAAGATAGGATCAAAAACAAACTATGATAAAAATTTCAATTTGTTAATGTAGCATTTATCGTTTTAATTTTGAAGATTTTTTGCCAAGGCCCCCTGAAAAGCAATATGAATGAATTCAATAATATAAATTGAAATCAAAATACCTCTTCTGGACACAGAGGATCGCAGCAATTGAGGAAATGTGTGCATATGATCGGGTAGGTTATTGCATAGCTAAGTACGAATAAAAAATAAATGTATTTCATATGAAACGCAAAAACTTGAAAGTCTAAAACAGAAGGAAAGACGTGTCCTTGTGTAAATCAAATAACGAAGAACTTCAAGGGCATAAAAAATTCGAAATTATCATGGTCTTGCATATTTCATTATTTATCATTATTTTTATAATTTCAAACGTCAGCAATGCTGATTTTCAAGGGGCCCTCATTTAAGGCAAATAGAAAAATACAGCGTCAATTTTCGACCAAATTCTCAA
>REGL01000272.1:42795-57750 GCA_004194395.1 Aurelia aurita complex sp. Pacific
ACACTTGAGTAAGCCTGAAAGATAGTCAGATAAACTAGCTGTTAACGCAGTTAAGTAAGTACTGCTCATAGCCAATGGCGTACACTTGAGTAAGCCTGAAAGATAGTTGGAAATATAAACTGTCTTGTAATACCGTGGCTCATAGCTGTCATAGGTAGATTCTCCATTTTCATGCGATACAGTAAATCCCCGAATATGAGAACCTATTAAAATAGGAATCAAGAGACTGTTTTCCCTAAATTATGCATTTTCTAATTGAGAACCTGTTTCAGTTTGATGAAAATATGTTCTCATTGGACGGGTAGCAAGGCTGATTTTCTATTTTCATTATTAAGATCATTTTGTCCTGTTAAAATTTGAACCTACTCCCCTACTGGTTGCAAGCTTAGAGCTAGTTACTAGGCCCTAATGATTTTGCTAAAACAAATAACAGGGTTGAAAATCTTTGATGAAGACTCTGAAAAGGCCTATAGAAGGCACCCTTCGAACAAGAACCTTTATACCTTGAAATTAGTCTTAATACCATCAAAATGAGAACCTTTTTCAGCCTGGCTCTCAAAAAAGTAGGTTCTTATCTGCGGGATTTACTGTAGGTAAACAAACACTTAATCTAGAAATATTTGATCTCGTGTAGAACCCATCTGGAAAGTAATTCAAAAAGGAGTTTTAAAGTTATTTTCTAAACCAGATAAAAAATCATAGTTACATTCAATTAAAAAATTTTCAAATTTCGATGCAGGCTCGTTGCTCTAAAATTTGAAACATTTACAAAGAAACTTTAATTATAGAAAAAAGGATACCTGAAATCGCATCCAATCAAGACGAATTCCTCTCAAATCCACTGAGTCTTCAGAGGTTGCTGAAACAATTTTTGACAGATTTAAAACCAAATATATTTTGTTATTACGTAATTCAACACAAGGATGTATTTAGGCCAGATTCCCAAAGCAGCATTAAAAAACAATATACATAATTTCGTAACAGCTATTCGTAGCATCTGGGTTTCTACAAATTTCTAGGCCCAGTTTAAACATCGTTTTTTGCCGTGTCGAATAGAATAGAGGCTGCAAAAAACTTCTAAGTGCCAAGTAAATTCGACATAAAAACGATGTTCAAATCACCTGCCGTTTTAAATAAATAAAACGGCAGGAAAACACCAGCTCTGTCGTATCAAATTACAGAAATTCGACTTGATTCAACCATCGTATTTCTGCTGCGTTAAATTAGTCAATTCTAGGTCATGGTCTGCGGTTTCTATGTGTGATCAGCCATTACGCTTGTGCATTTTAAAAAATGGTCATTTTAACCATTTTAATTTTAATCTAACACAGCAAAAAACGATATTTAAATCAGATTTCTAGACACGTCAGGTTCTGTTCATTTTTAATACAGTTCGGCAAAAAAACGATGTTTAAAGTAGGCCTAAACTTGCTGAAAACTAAAAGAATAAATTTGTAATATTTTGGTCATCAAACTAAACAGGATTCCAGCAGTTGCAAATTTATTCTCAATGAATGTAATTTTTGAGATTCCAAAATAACAGCCTTAAATTAAAAAAGGGAAATACCTTGGGTCATATCGATGGAAGAAAGGTTTTCGACGAATGACGTCATGATGAGTGACAAATCATCAGGGCAAACAGATAACCTCTAGAAAAGAAAACAATAGCTTCGATTAACAAGGACAGATTTGGTAAAACAATAGCACGAGTTCGTTTTGATTGACACCATAATTCAAAGCGATTAGCGATCGCAGACAAAGGAAATTCTCTCAACCAGTAATTCACAACCAGGTAGCTAGTGCGCTCGTTGTGCATTCCAGAAATTGTTTTTAAGAGCAAACATGAGCATAGATCGAAAGAAGAAAGATATATCTGCACATCTTCCTCGGGCATTTAATTTGTTTAGTTCAAAAGCCGATTGGGAGGCGATTCAATTCTCTTATTTTTTGGGTGTAATGAAAAAAACACTTACTGTTCGGCTTCTGAACCAAAGAAATAAAACTTTCTGGGTAAAGAAACTTTTGCGGCTTTGTTTGTTTTGAATTTGTGGTTGAGAGAATTTCCTTTGTCTGCAGTTTCTAATCGCTTTGAATTCAGGTGTCAACAAAAAGCATCTCGTGCTATTGTGTTATAAAATCGGTCATTGGTTGCTTTGATTAGCAACTGAAGGCGGAGTTGTAAAATCAACAGCACAGTACAAGCGTTGTGCACATTAACATAACAAGATTTCTTCACATTATGATAAGAATTCTTGAGCCATATGAACGATTATAAGTTTTTATAAACAAGACTTCTTAGGCAGGAAAACCAAGTTAAAGGGGCTCCGTCACCAAACTGTAAACAAATCTGATAACACCGCACTTGGCCATTGTTCTCCGTTGTTTTCTGCAGTTTGTTTGGTGGCTTCACCCAAGCCATCAAAAAATGCTCCTTAAAATTAAGAATGTTTGGATTTTTCCTCTGTGAAGTACAAAGATCTATCTTCAAATTGATGCTTTCATTTTCGAAAAAACCGGTAAACGTCTGTGTGATATTGCCCATCAAAAAATTGCAAAATCATCGATTCGACAGAAATTTGGAGACGAAGACCCTTTAGTGTGCGCAAGGCCTGAACTGTAAATGACGTGAGCCCTTGATAAAATAAGATCATTCAGGCCACAACAGATTAAAAAGTGTGGCCTAACATTATGGCTATACGATTCTTTTTACAGGAATGGAATTTTAAACTAACCTGAATAACTTCTTTGAGCACAGCAACATCAAAACCAGACAAATATTGTGCAAAATAACGTTGAATTACTTTACTATATCGCAAGAATAATTCTGAAACACAAAAATAGCAATCGTCAGGGAATTATACAAAACCATCTAAAATATTAGAATAAATTTGTACCAAAATAGATACAATGAGAGTCGGATGCAAAAAACAAAAAATTCTTAGGGCCTTTCACTCTTTAATTACCAGAGCATGACTGATCTATCATGGAGATAGAAACTAAGTGAAGATGACATCAGGAAGAAATACATTTAACTGTGCCTCAGCATATCACTTTTAAAATTCCAAAGTTTACATACCCCTAAGTCCAACCATACTATGCAGTAGTCGTGGCAGTTGGCTGCAAAAGATATTTCAGTGTTATTCTAGTGGTATTAAAGTTGACGGAGATAAATAGCTAACTCAAGAGCTGCATATGCAGGTCTAAAATTAGCCTATTGTATTTGATGATTTCGACACGTGCGTGTATATCTTTTCACTAGGGGAGAAATTACGTGCGTAGGTATTTCTTTGACCTATTTATAGAATGCCTCTACTTAGCTCCATCAACTAACTTTAAGTTCTACTTTCCCTGCCATAATATCTACAGCAACGTTTATTCAATTAATTCACAGCGCATTAACAAGTAATAAAAATAACAGGGTGAAAACGTTTCTTAGGCCCAGTTTTCTTCTTTTTCCAGTAATCTATTTTGAGTGGGCAGAAAGTATTTCTAGCTACTAAAAGCTAATTTAGGCCCACTATGCATGCCGCATCCAGGCATGGGACCCCTAATTTAACGTCCCTTCCGAAGGGCGGCGAGGTGAGTTGCAAGGTCAAGCCTCCGAGGTCACCCATCCAGAGTTTCACCTTACTCGACCGAGCTTAACTTCAGTCAACTGACGGAAACTGTATAAGCCGCTCGGCCACTCACCCCACTCTCCCAGTATCAGTAGGAGTAAAACTACCATTTCAAAATAATTCTCTTATGTTCAAACACATCCTATCATGGTTTTACTCCACCGTTGTATGCGAAGAATGATAAAAACATGCATTGCTGACAGCTATTATGATTTGTATTCGAATTGGAATTGCTTTATAGACTCAATACCTGTTATAGTTTCGCTTTTTGACTAGAGTGATAACGCTACAACTACCACTCATTTCTCTACACTTGCGGAAAGGGATCAGCCTCATACTGATTCAATAGGCCTTAATATGGTCTAAAAAGATGGGTCCAAATCACCTGCTATTTTTTCTTAGAACCACCGAGCCTATAACGCACCAAAACTAGCTACCAATACTTAGATGAATGTTTCTAAAAAAGGCATAATCGCAAAAACCGCCTTCATACAAGCCATATTCTAATCAGCATACAACGCAACGAAAAGCTGTCGTTAATTGACAATCTTGTCCGGTTTTACAGCTCTAGGTAAATAAAGCCCTCACTGGAGCGACAACAACAACATCAATTCAATTCAATGAGATGAGCGTAAGTTAAGGCTCCTTGTGGAATGAGGCTATTCTGAAACGAGCTTTCAACCTTTGTAACAGGCTCACGCAAATCCAAAGCAATACTTACCTATCACTGTAATCGTCAATATTGAATTTTCTCCCCTTCGGAGGAGGATGACAATGATGTCTCAGTAACCACAAAATCTCATCTCTACCCAGTGATAATGCCAATAACGCAATCAAGGCTTTCGGGCCTAACAACCCGGGTTGATCGCCCAATACTTCATTCAGTTCTTCAATCGCCATTCGTAAATATTGCCGCCGATCTCGATGGAATGAAGCACTGAAACAAAATAATTAAAGAT
Organism: Aurelia aurita complex sp. Pacific; assembly: GCA_004194395.1. NCBI lineage: Eukaryota > Metazoa > Cnidaria > Scyphozoa > Semaeostomeae > Ulmaridae > Aurelia > Aurelia aurita complex sp. Pacific. The sequence goes on from REGL01000272.1 coordinate 47,372, forward strand.
TTCAAGACCCATTATGAGACATGATCTCAAGCCAAAGTTGATTTTCGGATCATCTGAAAGTCGTTTCTGGCCTATTGTTTCCCGTCATTCGACGCGCAAAGGATCATGGTAGACAGGCAAAACAATTAGCCAAGCAATTAGGCACTCGATCAATCAATTAATCAATTAATCAATCAATCAATCAATCAATCAACCGATTCCAACGTACTCCAACACGGGACCGATTACTAACATCAAGTTAGTTTCAGTGTCAGTGTCAAGATCAAATAATTCTCGTGAAAGAAAATAGTTTCTAAAGCTACGATGGCAAACAATCTTTTCTTTCGTGCACAATTTAAAGGGTTCAAAGAACTAATCAATTTGGCCTAGCCTAGTCAATCTTACTCTAGCACAAGAAATGTCACCATGAACACGGGGCTTGCCATTATTCCTTAACAGACCACATTTTTAAACATTTTGTGGAATTTTTGAATGTGTACAATAATAGAAGCTCTAACGCCATCCAATCGAGTCTTTCGTATAAGAACGTACACAAATATTGCTCGATCCAGATTCTCTCGTAGAATAACTAAAAGATCTATTGTCGAAACGGTTTAGTCAAAATCTGCTAGTCTCAACATGCTTTTTCCTTTTCATCTATCATCACAGTTTACCTGATCAATTTTCGACTTAAAATTCAAACTATTGTCTATCAACAAACCTATTTGCCATAGCTTGGGCCAACGATTCCTCAATGTCCTTTTTCCTTTTTGAATGTCCCTTCATGCTATCAAATGTATTTGAAAATTCCTTATGCACCATCAAAATTTCATCTCGAAATAGTTGAATACAGTAGCCATCTTGCAGTGCGATTTTCCACATTTCTAGGCCACCAGGTTGAGCTGTTAATTGACTCGGACATAGCATGTAACAAACTAGAACATAAACAACAATGATCATATCAGACTTTAAAGTTTCTTGCGCAAACGGCATGCAATGCAATTATTTGCTTTGATTTTGCGTGGATTTCATGGAAGTATGGCGGCATTTGGAGCTGCAGTTATGGTCAGTCAGTGTTGAGCGCTATCACGAAAATTATTTTCATGCACCATAAAATTGGTCACCTTTACAAAACCATTTGCCAAAGAGCCTTTAAGATTTGAGTTAAGCTCGAAACCTTGTGCTATATCACTATTCTAGTGCATAGTTGCATTTGTTACAGAATTACTATTCATTATGGTATTTGAGTAAATCGCTCAAAGTGACAATTTTAATGAAATCACGTAATATGCGAAATCGCTACGGAATATACCGATTTGAGCATTTGAAGGATAACGCCTAAGGTTGGTCAACGAAAAAGAGGATCTGAGGGGTGTCGAAGAGCCAATCAGTGATTGTTTGACACTTGCAGATCATGGCAGATGCAACTGGTTTAAGATTTGGGGGGGGGGATCCACAAGCCACACGAATGCCAACTCTTGCTAAATTTCGTCTTTTTAGCCACTAAACTGTGACTCTAAAAACGCAAAAAAGGCGCAAACAACAAACAGTTACGACTTACGACAATGAATTGCTATGAAAGTTTTCAGATCCAAACACCCAGTAATTTCAAGATTTTCTGTTCGAAAAATAACACGAAATGATACAGACACTGATGGGGGGTATTCTAACGGCTAATTACCTTGGCTAATTACCTCCTGTCGTTTCGCAAAATAAGCACCCCTAACACACAGATAATACAAAATTCTTCTGCAGATACTTTCCAAGGAAAATCATACTTACGTAACAGCCAATTTGTCATTGTGTCGATTGAAAGGTATTCACATTGAGCCTACGAAGAAATTTCAAATGATATAAGTTGAAAGAATCGAAAACCATTTGTCCATAGATACTGCCTCTTTACTCAAGGTCGTATGTTTGGAGATAAGCTCTTCTTATCACTAAAATATATAATTGCCCCCAATAAATCAATTGAATTCAAAGACGGCTGAGAATGTCTCAGCAGCAGAAGTTCAAATAATATTTCTAGAGAAAAGTAAAATGAGACTATGACCAAGAAAACTATATAGCTTATAGTCTTTTTGCTTTGGGAGGCATAAAAATATCGATCCGATGGACAGACAACAGTGCTGTTGGGTTTTCTTTTCAAACTGGTTCCTCAGTGTTGCAGTAACATCACTCGCTGCCTACTTTGTGAAACTAGCAAATATTTGTTCAACGAATGTGTTTTTAGGAATCTTGCTTTAGAATCATTTTTGAAATTCAGCAAAAGAACAACTAAATATATAAAAATGTGTAGGACAGGGGTAGCGACCAACAGTTTTAATCGTTTCTCAACTATATTGTCCATAGTGCCTATCAAGGAGGCTATGTTGCTATCAATTCAATTCAATCGAACGGTCAAAATATAGAAGAAAATAAAGTCTGACAAACCATTTCACTTTGAGCTGGATTTAACATGCCTGCAGGCATGTTTGTCAAACTTAAATGTTGTCCTTGTCGCATCTACAAATAAAGAAACAAATTTAGACCAGTGCAATTGAAATAAATAATACTTAAAACATAAGATTTTTACGGTATACATTTTGTTAACTTTTCTACTGCTAACAAAATGCTAGGTAGAAATATAGAATAATTCTTGTCTAAATTTGAACTAAAATGTTCCAACCTGTTCCCCAGCTATGTTTCTCCTTGCATACAACATGTGAATGGATTGTAATGCTATCCCAACTCGCTGAAAAACAATTATAAAATCAAAATGACTAACATGAAATGATATCATAAAATAAGTTGATTTCTAGATACCAATGCATTTAAACAAATCATCCGAAACAACAGACGGGTAGCAAAGATTCGATTTCATCATTTTATACCAGGTGAATCATTAAAGGGGCTCCGTCGCCAAACCGTAAACAAATCCGTAAACTCGCATGTGTCACAAATTATCCATTGTTCATCCACTGTTCTCTGCAATTTGTTTGGTGGCTTCACCCAAGCCACCAAAAAGTGACCGTTAAAAATCCACTTATATCCGAGCAATCGTAGAAGATATGAGTGTTTGGTTTGTTCCTTAGTGAAGTACAATGATTAATGCCCAAACAGCTACTTTCATTTTGAAAAAAATATGAAAATCCTTTGTGATATCACCTTTCAAAAAACTGCAAAAATCATTGTTTTGTTTACATTTTGACGACGGAGCCCCTTTAACAACAATCCCGACGCTGTTTGAAAGGCCACTGCTCCCTGGATATCAAGACAGTAATATTGGCAAATATATTATTTAATGACAGACATTTTAAAATCCATCTTAAAATTCACCTGATTGAAATCTGCCACTCTGCTCTGAAATCATGAGCGATTTTCTCAAGGGAGGCCCCTTCAAAAAAACTTCAAAACGTGATTAAAATCACGAACAAATTTTCCCAATATTGCTACCTTATAGAAAACTGCAAAATGCCTTGTTTTGTTTACATTTTGACGACGGAGCCCCTTTAACAACAATCCCGACGCTGTTTGAAAGGCCACTGCTCCCTGGATATCAAGACAGTAATATTGGCAAATATATTATTTAATGACAGACATTTTAAAATCCATCTTAAAATTCACCTGATTGAAATCTGCCACTCTGCTCTGAAATCATGAGCGATTTTCTCAAGGGAGGCCCCTTCAAAAAAACTTCAAAACGTGATTAAAATCACGAACAAATTTTCCCAATATTGCTACCTTATAGAATGAGATCAACAAGTGTCAGGACATATTATCCTCTTGGGAAGATGACATCACCCTAAATGATGTTGCTATGTTCCCAGGTATGACACATTCATCCTCCCAAATGGATAACACATGTTAAAACATGCAAAAGTCATTGTTGTGAGGCAGAACATTTGGTTGTCGTTCTAACTCTAAGTCTGTTTTGAAGAATTCTTGAAGGGGCTTTCTTTTTGCAATATTCAAGGCACTGATTGCAATGTTTTTAGAATATTTGTTACCTGGGCATGAGGTGTGAATTCTTCAATCATTTTCTTGAATGGATTTTCATAGTCAATAATCATCTGGCCAAGTCGTGGAAATCCACTGTCACTGTTTTAAACAAAATTCAGACAATAATTCAGACAATAGGTTCAAGAAACATATGCATACAGTGCAGGCCTTCCGCACATTAATATGGTTTTCCTCCCTAAAAATACTTGTTTAGAAAATTTTACAGTCTTTCATATATCGCTCAAGAATTCTTATCATAATGAAAATAAATCTTGTCATGTTGATGTGTACAAGGCCTGTACTGAATAGCTGCAATGAAATGATGGTGTCAGAGCAAAATTTAGGCTGTGGAATGAATTTAGCAGACCTCTTAAAACTATTTGCATTGTGATCTTGATTAGACACACAATAAATTCCAGCATATGCTATAATATCTTCCAGATGACTAATGTTGACAAATTTCTTCCTGGTTCATTCAAGCTCGGTTTCCACTGGGAACGAGATTTTGGGCAGCATGACAGAGCTGAAACTGCAGGCATGTGCAAACAGACCTCCTTTAAAAAAATTCTGTGCTCAAATGTCTTGTGCCTGCGAGCGGTGCTCGTGCGTTTGCGCACGCCGCACATTAACGAGGCCTGTGTGCAAAAAACATAACTCTGATCCGCCCCTAGCTCCTTGCAACACATCCCTAAATGAGACAACATCTCATATTTTCTTCCTTAGGCCTCAAACTCCTGATTTATGATTTTAACAAGCAATGTTGCCTCAAACTCCTGATTTATGATTTTAACAAGCAATGTTGCATACACTTCCTTAACACAGAATGCATGATCACATCATTTTGATGACGCTTTTCTGCTCAGTTGGGCAGCACCATTTTCTGGACATCATGAACACCACAAACAAAGAGACCAAAAGAGACATTTTATACAAAGATACATTAAGATCTACCCCTTAAAAATTAAAAAAGGAATACTTGAAAGACATACCCATGGCCTTTAAAAACATCATAAGCATGATTGAAAAGACTGAGTACAATTTTTCTGTCTTCAACTCTTGATACCATGATGAAAAGTGTTGCATACGTGACAATCAAATCCAAGTAGGCCTTTGTTAGTTGAAAATTCAAGGTCTGTTGGAGAAAAGTTAAGATGAGATCATTGGTCTCTGTATTTGCTGCTGTAAATAAACTCAAGTATATACTAAACAAGGACAACCCAAAGAGCAATTTTTATATTCAGTTAAGAGTTTACAATGACAAATTGCCTAAGATACTACCAAAGAGCTACAATCTACAACAATAGAAGGACAAATTAATGAAAAGTAAGAACATTTTCCAAACTTACAATGTCAAAAGTGACAAAACTCGCATCTATTGATGTCAGAAGTTCCCCAACATGATCCTGCATGAAAATAAATTAAATACATTAGTCAGTTTACAAAGATAGGATATCATATTCAATACGTTTGTACTGTAAATACTGTCTTACATTAGGAACACAAGTTTTTGGAGATGAGGTTCACTTTGTCATGATGTGCCCACAGTTTCAAGAGGAAAGGAAATACAAGAGGATCACAATTTAGTTGCAAAAGCTTCCATCACTAATAAATCAGTAAACTTCACTGTAAACCATGTTCAATTTTCGTTGGAAACAATTTCTCATTGCTTGAAGAACAACTTAGTTCAGTTTAACAATATAAGGTCACCATATTGGCGATTGTTACCATTGAGGTTGCCATATTGGTAATTGTTACTATTGATTAGAGTCACAAAACAATTCCATATAAATAAATGGGGATGCCTTTCAAAAAGATTGTTATCTGCAGACATTTATCACATGTTCCCAACCAGACAAATTATAACAAAATTTGGACATTAAACCTAAAGCCTTAAACTTTTTCTGCAACTTATCAAATGTCTAAGGTTTCTCAAAAATACTTCATTCAAAATACTATATTCAAGGGTGGGGCCACAGGGGTGGACATGTCCACCCCACTTTCATAAGGTTGGTATTAAAGTGTTTTAATTGGTTATAGGTAGGTAGGTAGGTAATCTTATTTAACGTGGCTAGCCTGCGAAAGTCTGAGAGAGACTTANATATTGGTAATTGTTACTATTGATTAGAGTCACAAAACAATTCCATATAAATAAATGGGGATGCCTTTCAAAAAGATTGTTATCTGCAGACATTTATCACATGTTCCCAACCAGACAAATTATAACAAAATTTGGACATTAAACCTAAAGCCTTAAACTTTTTCTGCAACTTATCAAATGTCTAAGGTTTCTCAAAAATACTTCATTCAAAATACTATATTCAAGGGTGGGGCCACAGGGGTGGACATGTCCACCCCACTTTCATAAGGTTGGTATTCATTCCTAAGCAAAAATGATAGGTAGGTAGGTAATAATATTTAACGTGGCTAGCCTGCGAAAGTCTGAGAGAGACATATTTCCATCAGGGGCCACGGATGTTTTACCATCAACCCGCCGCAGCTACCAGATTTCCCTCACATGGCTCTGGTCGACCCGGGCTAGAGTTACGGACAGCGACCAAACTGTCCAGCGCAGGATTCGAACCTCGGCCATTCTGACCTTTGCTTTACGAGTCAGTCGCCTTAACCACTCGGCCACGCGCTCTCTTATTATTATAAAAAGCATTAGGTATACCTTCTGGCAGTCAATTCTATCTCTTGCCCACCCCACTTTTTCAGGGCTTGTGCCACCTTTGACTGTATCATAAAACAATGATGTGCAATTTACAAACCTTGAAATCCATGACATCAACAAAAGTGTTGTAATAATTTGAAAGGCCTTTTACAATCTCTGCATGCATCGAAAGAACACCTGACATATGTGGTGCCTAATGAAGGAAAAGGAAGAATATCTATTTGAAAACAAATAATGTAAACATTTATACCAGGTGAGCCAAAACAAATTAAAATGTTCGGTGGGCTGAGGAATAAAAAGTACATGGCAGATACTCAAGAGTAAAATGTTAATCTATCAGTCAAAGGCTAACTTAGGTGTGAAAATCTGGTTTCGTAAAAGCACTCATCTTTTGGACCTAGAAATTAGGCAAATGCTGGAAATTTGTAGGGAATGAGAATTTGGTTCATGGTTTACTGGCCATTAAATTTAAATTCTATTTTGGAAACCAACAACAGACAATTATGGAAAAGATGGTGTCAGGGGGCATTTGACCAAGATGCAATGCGTTCTATTATAGAATCAATTTTTTTGATTTGATCATTGAACCCAATGCATATTGCTGAAGCATCCCCCAACATCATCTTTTCTGTTATCGTCTATTGCATTAAATTTGTATTTCAGTAGCAAGTAAATCATGGATCACGATCAAACGGGGAATTCTCGTTCCCTTACCAGCATTTTCCTTATTTTTGGGTCTAAAAGATGACTGATTTTACCAAACAAAATGTTCACATCTAACAAAAGCCTTTGACTGATAGATCAACATCTTATATAGTTTTGAATAGTGGGCCACATACTTTTTCTTCCACAGCCCACCAAACATGTCAACTTTTTTTGACAAAGGTGGTAATTTTGGCTAGCCTACAATTTCAATGGCGTTGGAATTCAAGAACCCACAGATTTAACAATCCCAGCTGAAACAAAACTCTTATAACATATCAAGATAAAAACCGGCAAAGGTGAACCATATGCTTTTCTCACAATATTACTATGGAAACAAAACACAGTTTGGATGACTTGAATTACAATTCAACACCAAATATTTACAAAAGCAAGATTTGTCCAGGTGCATCAGTTTATGTGAGTGAGTTATAATTAGATAAATCTATTTCTTGAATTGCCTTCCATATTTTTTCATCATCTAAATATTTTCTTACGCACACATTTCTACCTTCTAGTTTCCCATAAGATGGACAGCACATCTGGCTTCCAAAGTTTTGACTCAGTGGCGTTAGATTTCTACTAAAATATTAAAATCAAAACTCATTTGGTAGAAAGCAAAAATGTCTCTTGAGGTTCACAATTTTCTCAAGCAAAATTTCACCACCAAATCAGATAACATCTTTAGACTTCATCATAAATATGAATAAACTACCTACCCTTGTATTTTCCATATTTGGAAACTTCCTCGTGATTGCTTTCAGACCAGACTCCAGTTGTTTATCCCCAAGGAATGCTGGCCTTGACTTTGGATCTGAACATGCCTATGACAGATAAATAAACATAAAATGTTGTTTTCCCCTTTTTCTGCCTGAGAATTGCTAAGAACTCTAGAGAAAATCTTGAATTTTTAAAATCCTTAATTTTCAAAATTGTTTCAGTTGTTAAAAGTTTCAAAAATGTTTACTTCTTGTTTGAAAATTTGAAAGCCCTGTGTACCACTGGAAAAATTCTTATCAAAATATGAAGAATTTTTGTAAATTCTCTAATTCTCAATAATTCTTAAAAATTCTTGTTGTGTCAACATGCATCAAACTTGTACTGTATATAGTGCATCACAGAGAGTCACTTGAGGAACCCAATACAGGAACATTGCTTGTGCCTACTTCAAAATCACACCTGCCCAATGTCTATTTATTGATGTTTTGTTGGCCTGAGAAATGTACACATTTTTTTTTATATAAGAAACTGGTTTATAAGAAACTACTACTACGATGACCAAAAATTCAAGAAACTCTAATACTACATTCAAGAATAATTAAGAAACTCTATACTTCTATTTCTAGAATAAGAGTCAGTAGATTACGGTTCGCATGGCACTTTGTTTGTAAATATCAAGTTTTTACTGCAAAAATTGGTAACTTTTGCCTTAACGTGCATAGTTTATTTGTGGTGACAATACCAATGCAAAATTAAAGCCCTTCGTCAAGAAGAAGGCTCAACTTCAAACCATAACTCAATTTTAGACCCCAAAAAATAAGAAACTAATTAAGAACCTTTTACTACTAAATAAAACACCGAAATTTTCATGCAAAATTAGGAAACTTTAGTACTAAGTGCTGATCCAAGTTTCTTTCAGAAAAAAACATGTATCTTACATTGTGATTCACTTGAAGTTTCTCCCTGACTGAGACTTCACACATATTGAAAGTACACAACAGGCAAAACACATAACACAGTGTGCAAAAATTGCAGTTCTTGCATTACTAATGATTTGACTTTTATTCATATTTTCTTTATATCTATGCACATCTACCAGCTTTGCATAATTGTAATTGAGTGCTGAGAGCGAATTCTAAAATTTACTTTTAGACAGTTGTTGACATTTTGCCGTACACTACTCCAAGACAAGAATCTTATAGAATTTTCAAAAACTGATCTGCCTTTCTTGGGCTCAAACAATTTCCAAGTAGCCAGGTCAGTTAGCAGGGGCATTTCTTGCTAAAGTTTCATATAAATATGCAAACCAGTGGAATTGATTTGCTTCGAACAAACTAGTGTAGGAGGCCTACACTACAGTAATCAATTTTTGAAAATTGACACATTCACTTGAACACAACTCATGTTTGCAATCAGAAAGTCATCAGCTAAAAATGTAGGAGGTCTGTATCTAAAAGTAAATACTTCGGTATGTTTTGATAAGAAAAACGTAGGTAGGAGGGCCTACAACATCCTTTATGAACACAAACTGCAAAGCTAACACTGCGGGGGATAGATCTGTGTTCGTGCCATGATAAATACCCACCTTTTTAATATTATAAATCCTGGTCAGCATACCCCTGCCCCTTCGATTGAGTATAACAAGCTTTTCAGCTAACTTTTGTTCCGCAACTGTTACTGATCGATCCATAGTTTCCCGTTTCAATTCCTGCAAATAATTAGGATGTCTTTCTGCTCAAAGGGAGTGTCACTCCACTGGAAGAACTTGCAGTCTTTTGGATGGGCCTACTACCACTTGAAGCATGCAACGTGATTGCAGAGTGTTTTGCTCAAAAACATCACTTGTTAGGATTTCCCATGCAGCTACGATGTTGTAACGTATTAACTAAAGTCTTGTTGTAGCTATTTGATCCTCATTTTGGCAATAATTATCAATTTTCTTTCATCTAACCGGTCACCTATCTTTATCATGAAGCTTCGAAGGCGGAAACCCAGACAAGGATGAGTTACACTAGTGTCCAGACCTCCGTCACTGCGATTCCTTCCTCCATGGGCTATAAGACACTTTCATACACAAGAAAGATACAGCAAAACTTTGTCTGGTACTTGCCGCGGCCCCCTGAAAAGCAGTTCTTATATAGATCCCGGATTATAGACCGACGGGGCTACCGTGCCTAAAAAAATAAACATGATTGAATAGTATGAATGAATGAACTTAGGGTAAGCAAGGCCTAGCCTGCATGCAGACTCGACTGACATTTTTGAAAAACGTGGCGAAGATAGCGGTAAAATGTGCGGCCGCACGTCATAAAATGCGGCCACATTT
>REGL01000272.1:94185-122148 GCA_004194395.1 Aurelia aurita complex sp. Pacific
AACAAGGACAGATAATGTTACAATAGAACTCGCTACTTTTCATTGACACCTAGATACAAAGGAATTTGTGATTGCAGACAAAGGGAATTCCATGCTCGGTTGGTCAAGACATAAACAAAAACAAAGCAAACCGCAAAAATTGCCCTGAAACTCGGGTCGCTAGCGCGCTCGTTGTGCATTCCAGAAATGGTTTTTAAGAGCAAATATTAGCACATATCGAAAGAAGAAGGATATATCTATACTTCTGTCTCGGGCATTTTATTTATTTAGTGCAGAAGCCAATTGGGAGGGGATTCAATTCTCCTACTTTTTAGGTATAATTAAAACACTTACTGCTCAGCTTCTGTACGAAAAAAATTAAATGCCCGAGGTAGAAGTTTAGATATATCCTTCTTCTTTCGATATTTGCTAATATTTGCTCTTAAAAACCATTTCTGGAATGCACAACGAGTGCGCTAGCGACCCGAGTTTTAGGGCAATTTTTGCGGCTTGCTTTGTTTTTGTTTATGCCTTAACCAACCGAGCATGAAATTCTCTTTGTCTGCAATCACAAATTCCTTTGTATCAAGGTGTCAATGAAAAGTAGCGAGTTCTATTGTAACATTATCTGTCCTTGTTTCCCTACAAAAGAAAAGAAAAACAAGCTGGTACCCACTCTTCTAATCCTTTAGGTTTCTTTGATACAGGATGTTCAATTGGCGATGTTGGCAGATGTTCACTATATTCTTGCATTTCCTCCATCATTTTTGTAAACGGCGACTTCACTCCTTCTACCACCTCCCTTTCATCTTTATCACTGCAGTCGCTCTCGGTGTCATAACTGACCCGTGGAAGTTGTCTTCTCCCTTCTGGCTGCACTTTGACCATTGGAACTGGTGGTGGGGGTGGGATTCCATTTGGACTCATAGGTCTGGCAGGAGCCAAAGGAGCTGGTCGGTTGGGCTTCATTGACTTCGTCTGACGAATTGAAAAGGATGGTTAAAGACCCACTATCAACTATGAAGCAAGGCTGAATTTTGTAAAACAAAGCTGTTTCGGAAAATGACTTAATGTCTTATCCATCAAGCTTAGGGAGCAGTCATTTTCCATCCTGGGTACCAGGGCGGAGGATTTTTGATAGGGGTATGAAAATGTTTCCCATTACTTTGTGGGGGTATGAAAATATCAAAGGAAATCTTGTGCAAAGCTATTTCACTTGAAAAATATTTATACGAAGTCATCAGCTAAAATTTTAAAGTAAAATTAACAGACAACTGGAAATGATGAATCACTGGATTTGTATGAAAATCGCCTGGGACAAATTGGCAGGTGTGCCTAAATATTTTATAAGTCCTCAAAGAGTTCTAGATGGGGTACCACACAATTTCGCTGAAAGAAGATAGGGTATAAAACTTTTTTCTGTATTCAAGATGGAGTATGAACTGTTGTCTAATTGTGCGAAATTATCCTCCGCCCTGGTACACAGGAATAAAAATGACCACTCCCTTAAAATGATTTTTGAAGAAAGCCGGGTCGAACATCCAGTCATTGGTAGAAGTTGCTGGACACTCCTTTAAGCAATTCTACAAAAGAGTCTCAATCAATCGATATTTTTGTACATTTCTAGTCGAAAGTTCGATTCTGTGGTTCGATTGATTGGCGTTAGAGCTTCTATCAATATTGTGCACATTCGAAAATTCTTCAAAGTGCTTAAAAGTATTATTCGATTCAGATTCTTTTTGCAATACACTCTTTTTTTGTAAGAACATTGTTCATAAGAACATTCAGGCTCAGAATAATCCAAACAGTAACAATATTATTAGAATATTGCTCAGCCTCAGCTCGCAAGAACATTCTTATTGTTATAATTGCTTAAATTTTTCTTTCGTTCGACCTTTTCTTCATAATGATATGACATTTCTTTGAACTATGTTCCCCTAGAAACCATATCAGATTTGGAAAAATAAGAATACTCTAAGAATATGTTGAGGCTCAAAACGAAAATTTCCTTAAGAATATTGAGGCTGGAAAAAATCTATAGTATTCTTATAAAAAAAAGAGTGTAGCTAAAAGGTATATTCCCTTATGTTAATTATCACATTCGAAATAAAAATAAATTGAAACTAAATACCTTAGCACGTGCTGTCCGCATGCCACTGTCCGTCATGTCATTCCCACTTTCATTCTCTTTATCGTTTACGTCATAATCCCGGCTTGGATTCAGCAAGGATTCCTTAGAACCATCATAATCTGGTCTTGGATTAATAGTAGATTCAACAGGGCCAATATAATCTGGGTTTGGATTCTTCGTCGATTCTTTCTTCCCTTCATAATCCGGATTCGGTAAATTAGAAACAGTTGGGAATCTTTCCGGTGTTCCGTGCGATTCTGAATCGGACATTAGACTGGGGTCAGTTGCTGGGGGCATCATAAATCGTGGGGGTTTGGGGGGCGGTTTTCGGAATATCTTTGGCGATCCTCCTTTTGCACTAATAGTCTTCGATCTATTTTTGTCAATGTTCGAACTGCTGTTGCTACCTTCTGAATCAGCGTCACCTGTGGAGGAGCTACGTGGTACAGGTCCCAATCCAAATGGATCGTTCTGTTGCTTCGATGATTTCACTGAGTAACTTGTCGCTCGAAAAGGCAAATCTAACTCTTTTCTTAATCTCGATACACTAATATCACTCTCTATGCTTCCCTTCTCTGAGTCTTCACTTTTATTTTCGTAATTTGTTAAGTTCTTCTGTAAATTCGCGATCGTTCCATTATTGCTTCGATAAGAAGTTTCTCTGTTCTCCTTCGAAAAACTGCCCTTTATGAAATTCTCGTCCCTTTTATTTGTTTTACTGTCTGTTGATATTTTTCTGTCAGTTTCTTTCGCTTTCAGTTGCTGAAAGGAAAATTTGAAAGTAATGCGCAAATTTCGTTTCAGAACTTACACGCTCCTCTGAAGTCGCTCATGGTTTCATTTTAGCAACTACTTTCACATAAGCGTACGCACCAGGAGGCTGGGGAGGGCGACAACCCCCTCTCTAAAGTTGGAAATAAATGCGATTCTTACGGGCAAAAATCCGCCCGTAGAGGGGCACAAAATTTGGTAAACAATGGACATTTCCTTAGACAGTCAGTCCCCCTAGATTGTTTATCCTCCAGTACGCTTAAGTACTGTCAATTTTACCGTAACATGTATTGTAAATTTTTAATGGAATAAATTTTTTTTTACCAGTTACCGATTTCAAGGGGCCATATGGAAGTGTCCGAGAATGCAAGTTTCCTTTTCACAAAAATACTGCTATCCAAAATTTCCTTACACTTGTCAGTCAAAGTATTTTACGGTCTCTTTAATTTTTGATTCACATTTTGCTTTCCTGTGTTTCACCATATTTCTCATTGGTTTTATTAAGGCCAACAATAAGTGAACCAAAAATGAAAGTTGATTACAGTACATGAGCTCATAGGCTGTCTTGCTGATGTCATGATGATTCCCAACTTGTCTCACATTCAATCAATCGAACAGAAATCGAAATTCGAAGTTCTACTTTCATGAAATTAGTCATCTGGTGATTGAGTATCTAATGGATAATGACATACCGGGTGTCCCAAAAAAATTATACAGATTTGTTTGACTCCAGCAATGTGAATTAAGCTTCAATCAATGGCTAATCACTCTCAAAATGTTCCTCGATACTTAACTTGAACATAGATACCTCGTTTGTAGGCTTTAAAAGCAGAAATATCAAGCTTGAAAGCTCAAATTTGAATCCACCTGCAAACCAGAGCTTTGGCCTTTTGGCCTAAGTAAGTTCCTGAAGCACATCGAAATTAAGAACTGAAATGAATGAAAAATTAAGAAACTTCCCAATGGGTGACTGAGGGATGACTTCTGGAAAACAGAATAACACAATAACTAATATTGTTCATATTTCATCAAGGCTACCGTTGATTTATAATATGTGCCTTAAGGATTTGCTTTGGCCAAAAGGCGAAAACTCTGGTTTGCAGGTTGACGCAAAGTTGAGCTTTCAAGATTGATATTTCTGCTCTCAAAGCACCAATACCAACAAACGAGGTACCTTTGTTTAAGTTAACTTTCGAAGAACATTTTGAGAGTGATTAGCCATTGATATTAAAGCTAAAGTCACATTGTTGGAGTCAACCAAAGCCGTATACATGGGTATTGGGACACCCGGTAGATGTCTGATTGGTTGCACTTCAGTTGAACTGAATTGCATGGATGAATAAATCAAGAAAATGCCTACAAAGATTCAAGTCACTGTACTGCTTTTCGCTAATCGCTAATTCTGGAAATCTCTTCAAGAGAATCTCATCCTGAGAGCTGACATGCTACTTTCATCGTAAATTTCATAGTATTTGTTTCAATATCAGACCATAAATATTACNTGATGACAGGTCCCTTAGCTAATCGCTAATTCTGGAAATTTCTTCAAGAGAATCTCATCATGAGAGCTGATATGCTACTTTCATCGTAAATTTCACAGTATTTGTTTCAATATCAGACCATAAATATTGCCTCACTGCAACTGCAGCAGGGTTCTAAAAGGCTCATAATTCCATAAATCAATAACTCTTAAGAATTCTTCCAAATTTTGGGAAGCTAAGCTTGAAAAGTACTGTGTGCAGTTTCATATTGAATTGGAAAAGAAATATATGCTGTTTCTAAAAATTCCTACGAGTAATGAAAACTCTTTTTCAAAAGCTGGTCTGAGCAGCTTTGAAAATGAAAGTAAATTCTAAGTTACAAAGAACTGTACTGTGTTGAGGCCTTCAATTCCTTCTTGGATAAAATGATCGTCTGATATCAAATTCATTTCCTGCAGCAGTGAATACTGTAATTCTTGCACTAAACGTTTCATGTAACTTCCAGCAGGCAGACCTTAGGCTTAACTGGTTTGGCTAACAAACATACAAAGCTTAATGCACAAACTGTAAAGGATATTACCTGTAGTTTAGCCAAGGGGATGATATCGCCATCTTTAGGTTTACGCCAAACAGTCTTCTGATTAGTTGCATTATAATAATAATATCTCCTTGTTGATGGGTCATACAGCTCCCACCATTGATTATCATGAGTCTTCTTCCTAAATTTAGAACAAATTCAGAACATAGAGGCTTGAATCAACATAAGAAATCCCCATAAAAACAAAATTAAAGAGACATAGAAAGTTAGATGAAAAGGATGAAAGATGGCAGTGACTGTTTTTTCTTATACCCTAGATCTATATTCATTAAAATCCTATTTTGTGGACATTTGAAGCTCATAGTAAATATTCTACTTAAGATGTTGTTTTCCTGCTTGTTTCTTTCCAATTAACGTTTTTCCAAGAGAGGAAGAGAGAGAGAGAGCTATATACAAAGGTCTTCTATTTACAAAAGGCTATGAAGGAAAGGACAATCTTTTGATAAAACTACAGCCAGGGCCACTGCAAGAAGGGGGCAATTTGTCTCCCCTGTCTTCTGCCTGCTTCGCTTGCATTGGGTCTCATTGGCAGTTGTGTCCCTGGGCTTCCAAAACTTCTTGGTGGCCTTGACTACAACTATCTTCAGACTTCAAAATGAATAGACCACTTACACTTTAACACCTTGTGGTGGCTCCCATAAACACTGTCCAGTCCGTAAATTTGCAAACATATGATCCCCAGTGCGAGGTTCTACAATCTCCACCCATTCTACCCTGAAATGAAAATTTTAAAGCTTGCATTACAATCAAGTCTTCTCAAAATTTTCAAATTCTATCACCATACTACTAGTTGTACTAAATTTCAAAACATTATTTGGAATGGCTGAAAAGTTTCTTGGCCTACTTGAAAAACAACAAAAAGAAAAGATGACTATTTTCAAAACTATTTCTTTTCCATACAGACAAGTTGTGACAGTCTTGAAAATAGTGAGCTGTTAGCTTTCAAATACGCAAACAAATTTTTGAACACTCAGAACACTTTCTCCAAGCACATCTTATGCATAAATTCTCTTACAAGATCAAACTTTGCAACAGACTGATAACTTTAAAGCAAAATATACATACGAAGAACGGTTGCAAATTATCAAAAATAACAAAACTGTTCAAAATATTTTCAACAATCACAGATATTCTGCTTTGCTTCAGTTATGGAAACATTCAGTTTCTAAAATAATCTTCTGCAAGATGCTTTAAACTTACCTTTTACATCGAAATATCACATTACATTTGAATTTAAACATTTTTAAACAAACAAAACCAACAGCAAGAAAAAAGTGATATCTTAAAAATGTCTTCTTCAATGCGTAATATGAATTTATAAACTGATAACTGGTACTTCCCCTTAACAAATTGGCAAAATGATGTCATATCGAACAACAAGCCACAAAGCCAGGAAACACATGACTCCATGTAAGGTCATGACTTGCTATTATTCACAAATTTGACAACATGACCAAGCAATTTAACGGAAAATCACTTCCTACATGATAACTTGAGAAGAAACTAATTCTTTCATTTTGTTAAAACGACTGTCCAATTGTCAATGCTGAATTTTTCGAGCTAAATTTTCATCTAGAATTTTTATGCTGAATTTTCTGCAATTTCTTGCCATGTAGAGAACAACAGGAAGTTTTGAGGTCTGCAGTATCTCGTTATTCTGTAATCCTCCCAGAACATGTTATGTCATGTTTGATAAAATTTTGGCACTGTTTCCTCCTTTTGCTTTCTTAAATACCGTGAAAGCTCTATTAAGTCCCACTCTCTATTAAGCCCCTCCCTTTTGAGCCAAAATTCTAAACAAGCCCCTCTCTCTATTAAGCCCCCCCCCCAACTTATATCAAATTCCAGAGGTTACCAAAGATTTTCCAATAAGTTTAAATGTTAATTTTTTTGATATGGTTTGAGATAAAACTCTGTCAAATTTATGTACTGTATCTGACTTGTAAAATTGTATGCTGAATTCGCAAAATATAGNAAAGCCAGGAAACACATGACTCCATGTAAGGTCATGACTTGCTATTATTCATAAATTTGACAACATGACCAAGCAATTTAACGGAAAATCACTTCCTACATGATAACTTGAGAAGAAACTAATTCTTTCATTTTGTTAAAACGACTGTCCAATTGTCAATGCTGAATTTTTCGAGCTAAATTTTCATCTAGAATTTTTATGCTGAATTTTCTGCAATTTCTTGCCATGTAGAGAACAACAGGAAGTTTTGAGGTCTGCAGTATCTCGTTATTCTGTAATCCTCCCAGAACATGTTATGTATGTTTAATAAAATTTTGGCACTGTTTCCTCCTTTTGCTTTTTTAAATACCGTAAAAGCTCTATTAAGCCCCACTCTCTATTAAGCCCCTCCCTTTTGAGCCAAAATTCTAAACAAGCCCCCCTCTCTATTAAGCCCCCCCCCAACTTAGATCAAATTCCAGAGGTTACCAAAGATTTTCCAATAAGTTTGCATGTTAATTTTTTGATATGGTTTGAGATAAAACTCTGTCAAATTTTTATGTATCTAACTTGTAAAATTGTATGCTGAATTCGCAAAATATGGTGTAAAAGAATTAAAAAGCTATGTAGCCTTGTCATTTGATTTTGTTAACAAGCCCCCCTGTCTAATAAGCCCCCTCTCTTTTCAGCCCCCCTCTAGAGTGTCAGAAATTAAATAAGAGCTTTTACGGTATACACTTTTCAATTTTTACAAACAGAAATGTCGAAGCTGTTGCTGTATTTTCAAACATATGAAAACAAAACAAAAATAGTTGTTAATTCTTTTCAAAGCACCACAGTTGCTTCAAACTCCTTATTCTTTCACTTTCTCTTTGGAATTATTTGACAACACAATAAACTTGCTCAAGAAGCATAATGAAAATAAAACTGTAAGTTTAAGTATCCACCTTGTATCTTATCTACAGTATTAGCCTCCATGCCATAATTCTCTTGTTCTTTTGCATGCTAGCATAGTTTTCCTGCCCAAGAATTCTCAAGGATTCTTAAGAATAGTTTTGGATTCTAAGAATTCTTCTTCAAAAAATTTACAATCTTTCAAATGGCTTAAGAATTCTTGAGAACACAACTTTCCACTGAATATACCTAATTGGCTAAGGCTTGTTTCCACCCAATTCAAGGCATAATCACTCACTAGATTGTGCATTTAACGTGTACTTTTAATGCAAAAAAGTAGAATAACTGAAACTTCCCAAAAAATTTGGTCACTTGCGATACTTCTCAAAGGCCAATTAGTGAATCACAGAGCACAATCCTGTTAGGGTGTGCAAAGGCTTAAGTCGTTGATTCATTGACTATTTAACTCCTTTGATTTCTTCTTCACATTAAGTATAAACAAACCTTAACTGAATATGTCTATTTAATTGAAAATGCCCCAGAAACTTTTCCAAAGACACACAAGATATGATAATGTGACTACTTCTGTATCAAAACCTAAGCTTTCTTGCTTCAAAGGCAACAGGAAATCGCAATTCTATAACAGCAGAAAAGGTTTCCTTGTTTACATAACAGATACTGTAACATTTGTTGATGTGTTCTTACCAGTGGTTACTATTGTTTGCCTTAAATTTTTGTTTGTCTTAAACGTTTGTTGCAGTAACTACATAGTACATGTTTTAACTAAAAATATTCTAAAAATGAAAACATTTTGCAGATATTTCAACCTGACATTGATCACAACAGATTTTAAGAACATCCAGAAGAACGATACAATGTTTGAAGATGACGTTTTATGATTTTCCTTTCTTGGAATTTCTTGACTTGTTTTAAGGTGAATTCACCAAGGATTTCAAATTTTTTCAACAATAAGCAATTTCTAATAAATTTCCCTGCTCATTAGGAAAACAGAAGAAATTACATTCACATCCAAATTTCCTCCCAAACTTAGATGGCCCCATTATGGCTGCAATCAAGGTATGGAATCTTTCTTCCAGCCCTCAAAGTGTGTTTGCCTTTTCAGACCTTGACTACCTACAGTATATGGTTCTACAAAACTCTCCTTTGCCATTAATAAGCTTATGGACACATTTATCCAAATTTTTCTTGTGTTTGCAAAATTATCAATGAATGCATGCATGCAAATGAATGCAACATAGACTGCAGTTGAATCAACAGGCAAGACTGCTAGGTGTGTTTCTCAAGCAGAAGAAATTCTGCGCAGTTCAAATCTTTGAAGGTGTTGTGGCGCAGTGGTGTAATCCTCTGACTTTGCAGCCAGAACAGTCAGGTGGAGAGAGTTTGACACCCGGTAGAGCCCACCACTTGAGCGTCATGACAAGGGGTCGCGGACTCGATTAGGTCTTCTCTACCTCTGTGATCCCAGCGCTTGGCGCTAAAAAACGCAACTTCCCCTTCACTTCACCTTCAAGTGTGCCAGGCTGTTTCATGGCATGGCAGCAGTTTTTCATGGGATTAGAAAGCTACCAACAAATTATGCATTTAGCAAACAGTTCAGAGACTACTGAACAGTTTTTGAAGCTATGCACCCATTTAGCTGTTGTATAGTCCTCTGACTTTGCAGCCAGAACAGTCAGGTGGACAGGGTTCGATACCCAGTAAAACCCCATCACTTGGGTGTCATAACAAGGAGTCACGGACTCGATTCACGCTTAGCTACTTCTGTGATCCCAGTGTTTGGCGCTAAGAACCGCAACTTCATCTTCACCGTGACCTCAGCTTCCACACACACACTTTGTAAAGTTACCAGTCTGGCCAACGGGAACCTGCGCTGGTTTCAACCCAAAATGAATCTGAGTGCCTAGTATATTCAAAGATCTTTGGTGCTGAGAAAGAACTCATCTGGTTTTTGGCACACATTTTGGCGCAGAAATAGGCCTAAAACAACTGGCACTTCAATGTCTCATTGTATGAAACAATAGATTTCAATTATTCTTTGGTGCATACTGGCATGGGCTTCAACCCCCACGTCTAGCAAAGTTCTAAATAACTATCTCAGAAACTACAACAACGTAGTACGACTCATATCCCGGTCTGCAAAAGGCAATCAAGCAAAGGTATCAGCTTTGTGTACAATCCAGGAGTTTAACTGCAAACATATAGCATCTGATTTGCAATCACAAAAGAACTGGTAACAACAACTTCTATTGAAATAACTGTTTTTAGCTGCTATCATTGTTAATCATGTCGGTTTAAGTGCAAGGATTATCGCATTACACTAAGTTTTTCCCCATGCCTGCTCTTGTCAGTAGCAATATAATATGTCATCGTTTGGTTGATTCGTCCAGATACACAAACAACAGCAAACACGATGATGTGTCTGATTTCAGCTTCCNTCCACACACACACTTTGTAAAGTTACCAGTCTGGCCAACGGGAACCTGCGCTGGTTTCAACCCAAAATGAATCAGAGTGCCTAGTATATTCAAAGATCTTTGGTGCTGAGAAAGAACTCATCTGGTTTTTGGCACACATTTTGGCGCAGAAATAGGCCTAAAACAATTGGCACTTCAATGTCTCATTGTATGAAACACTAGATTTCAATTATTCTTTGGTGCACACTGGCATGGGCTTCAACCCCCATGTCTAGCAAAGTTTCTAAGCAACTATCTCAGAAACTACAACAACGTAGCAGTAGTACGACTCATATCCCGGTCTGCAAAAGGCAATCAAGCAAAGGTATCAGCTTTTGTGTACAATCCAGGAGTTTAACTGCAAACATATAGCATCTGATTTGCAATCACAAAAGAACTGGTAACAACAACTTCTATTGAAATAACTGTTTTTAGCTGCTATCATTGTTAATCATGTCGGTTTAAGTGCAAGGATTATCGCATTACACTAAGTTTTTCCCCATGCCTGCTCTTGTCAGTAGCAATATAATATGTCATCGTTTGGTTGATTCGTCCAGATACACAAACAACAGCAAACACGATGATGTGTCTGATTTCAGCTTCCTGAAAAATATATTCCGCGGCAACTTTAACTTTTAATCATGATATTGCATAACTGAACTTATTTTCCATTCACCGAATAAAACAATTATACCTTTGGCTGGTCAAATATGCAATTTGCGGCCTGATATTTTCGTGATGTTGTGCAAAAACCTTCTGGGGCTGGGCAGGCCTTCTGTAAGCAAAACATTTAGGCCGTTGCCTGGTGTGTAGTGTAACTTAATTTCCTTGTGATTTACACCTCAGTTAGCTGATTAATTAAAGAAGATGATGAAGGTTAAAGACAAAAGGGAATGATAAAGAGCTCACTTCTCTTCCATGTCGTTTCTTTTCTTTGCTACATCGCTAGCTTCGCCATCATTCATCAAGTACAAAGGAGCTGCTCCATCTTTAGCTAAACAAACTTTTACATCCCCAAATTATTAATTGTCATATTTTGTAAGGACCAGTCACGTGCTTTCTTATAATTGTTGCTACCACAACCTACCTGCTAATAAGTTATGACTTTACATATCTAGATAGTGTTCTTGTTCTGTGGTTCATGATGGGTGTTGGGGGGAGGAAGGGAGGGAGAGAGAGAGAGAGAGGGCGAGGAGGGATAGATAATTTTGGAAATTGGAAGAAGGACTATTTTTCTTGCCTTGAGAGTCCAGAGATTGAAAAACTTTTGGAATGTACAACAAAGTTATTAAAGCTTTCAAGCAGTGGTGGAGCCATTGGGAGGGTATGACCAAGTACGAGGGCGGGGAAATGCACCCTCACTTTAAAAGATCTTGTCAAAATCGTTTTGGAAAATGTAATAAAACTTCAGGGTAACGTCTTTCTAGCTACCCGAGTCAGAAAATTTTGGATTTACTGTTCTCAAATCAAATTTGAAAAGCCAGTTTGTGATTTTGATTGTCATTGGGTGAAGTAGCCACTTTGAATTCTTTTTTGGACCATAATTTCAGATTTAATTTTGTAAATTTTGATGATGATTCTGACTCCCTCCCAGTTGTTGAAATGCAAGGGGTTCAATAATAAAAAAAACCCTGACCCCGCCCTCCCGGACCTGCTTTGCTTGTCAACGTGTGGTTGCGGGGCAGCGAATTCAGTAACTTGGAAGCAAAATTGAAAACGAGACCATCATTGCAGACGGAAAGTAACAAAATGGCAGACAGACAACAGTTGCTTCAAGAATTTATGAGCGTGACTGGGGCCAATGCTGAGAGATCCCAGTTCTATTTAGAAGCAGCTGGATGGGAGCTTCATGTAAGAATTTTGTTATTAGATATTTCCTTTCAAGTCCTATCTGTATCAATTTCAAAATAGTATAAAAAGAAGGCAAAAAGTGGAAATTTAGGCCAAGAAATGATATTATAAATAAACTGGGTGGGTTAGGTGGGATAAAGAAAGTTAAAGGATTTCGGTAGAATTACTGGTTTGTTTTTAGATAAAGTGAAGTGATTTTTCCGGATGAAAGCAACGTGAAAAAAATCCACAAAAAAGCTAGTCACTGACCTGACACTAGCCTACCTACTAAGGAAAACTGCTGTGTCATTTTAACAAACAAATAATGGCATTTTGGATGAATTTGGCAACTCTATTATATTACTACAGACTGAACTCTGCATTTTATCTTGAAAACAGAAAATCACTGGTACAAATTTTTCAAGAATGCAATGCAAACAATTGATGCTTACAAAGGCAAAGCACAGCAGAGAAACTACTGTACACAGCGAACTTTTTTGATCCAGTTATAATTTGATTCAACTATTATTCATTTCCCTACAGGTGGCACTGAGCAGTTTTTATGATGAAGGTGGACAAGATGATGGTGGTGACTCACTCGTTCAAACAGTATGTTACATTCCTATACACCACTTTAATTAAATCCTGTAAATGAAATAAAAGAATTTTGAAGATACAATACAGTAGACTCAATTTGACGTTTTACTCTTTTTCTTCAGAAATATGTTCTTCGGTTATAAAAAGTCAATTGAACTTATCATCGAGAAACTTTGGAAGCCTTGCTTTTTTTAATTTTTATTTCTTCCATGCAGACAGCGGCCCCAGCAACATCAAGGAGACCAGCTCAAAGGTAAAATATATCCATTCTGCCATTGTCTGTCATTAGTTAAAGAAGGCCCTATCCAATATTTATGCTAAACATTTTCTGGACAAATTTTGAAGATATGAGATAGTGTATAGCATTTGGATCAATCAGATTCTTCCTGAAAATCTATTTACAAAAATGTGCTGCAATCCTGGCCAAAAAAAGCTGGGACATAGGCAAATTTCAGTGTCTTCATGATTCCCTCCCCCCTAATTCAATGTTGAGAAGGTCGAAAGGCGTTTGATTCAAGCAACTTTCAAACGGGGGGAGCGGGGGGTACGTAATCAAAGACCAAAGTAGTGCAATTTTGTGACTTGTCCAAAGTATTTTGGCCAAGGTTGTGGAATATTTTTAAAAGCAATGAAAAATTATTTAGATGGTAACGATACATTCTACAGGAGAAAAATGTCTAGAAACCTAATTTCCGCCTTTAATTCTTTTGGATAAAGATTGCTCTGAGTTGTTGAGTGTTGTTCCTTCCAAAACACTTCATTGCTGATGTACCAAAAAGAATCTTTAATGCTTATGATTTATTACTTTTTCCATGTTTAGTAGTGGTGACAAAAGTGCTCCATCTGGTAGATTTGGGACAGTTTCATCATTCAAAAAAGATGGAGAAGAAAGCAGTGAAGATAGTGATGATGAAGGTCAGGCATTTTACGCAGGAGGAAGTGAATCTAGGTACAGTGCATTCTTACCAATGATGGTACAAGTATCTGAAAGTATCTTGTCATGTTGTGAAGAAATTTATTTTTTTAAATATTTTTTATGTTCTAATTTACTCACTGCTATTGGGAAAAGAAAATTATATGGATTTAGAAAGTTATCCAAATTCAAACTGCATTTTGCTTGATGCCAGTAAAAAGCAATACTGTTTCAATCTTCAAGACACACCTGGAGATACTTGATGAACACAAGTATGTTATCAAAATTTTGAGCACTCATATAACATTCTTTCTCTGTTATCAAAATTTTGAGCACTCATATAACATTCTTTCTCTTTTATTTCAGTGGCCAACAAATAATTGGACCACCAAAGAAGAAGGTAAATCCAGACAAAATAACACAAAGGATATTTGATGCAGCTAAAAGGTGAGAGAAAATTTAGAATTTTTTTGTCAAAGTATTTTGCCAAACAGTTTGGTATCTTTTGTATGAACTAGTTTGTTAATTTTCAAGTAATATGATTCATTGTATAAGGTTTTTTCAAAAGTATAACCTTATTTTGTTAAAGGCAAGGAGCAGAGCCTGAAGATGAAGTTGAGCGACCAGGGCCAAGACAAAGACAAGCTTTTGTTGGAGCTGGTAGGTTCAATGCCACATTTTTTGTATCTTCTTCAATTTTTATTGAAACAACAAAGATTTGAATAATTCTTCATATGCCCCAGTGAAAAATTCCAGGCTCTCTTTGAAACCAAAACAAATTAACATATACAGTCATAGTGTCACAAGTTGGATCCCTGTGGACCAAGAAAAATGACTGAATTTTTACAATTCATATTTACCTTTGATAGGTTATCGTCTTGGATCAGAACCAAGTACCTCAGAGCAAGTTACTGCATCAATGCAGCCACCTGCTGATCAAAGCAACGAGGTATGTGTTAGGAATGCTTTAATCAGCATAGGTTCCAAATCTTTAAAAATGCTGGTGTAAAATTCAGTTACTTATTTCTTCGAACTGAACGACTTCAAAGAAACTTCAGCTATTTCTCAATAATTCTACCGTTGGACTTTTCTGAAATCTTCAATATTTTCAAAATTTGAGTGTTTTTCTACTTTTTCAAGAATTCAAGAAACATTTTCAAAAAAACTTAAAACCATCATATTTTCTAAACTGTTTGAAACAACATGAAATAATTTCGAAGAAAACCATAGTTTATGGATATCTACAATATGGTATCAAGCAAAAGTCTGTCACTTTTCTGGTTTATGATTTAGCAGTTTGATGACATCACACCCTCAAATGAGCTGAAATGTAACATACGCTGAAATTTCGAAAAATATTCAGAACTTCTGAAATGTCCAACGGTGGAATTAAAGACAAGTAACTAAAGTTTGTTTCAAGTCACTCAAACAGAAGAAATAGATCACAGAATTTTACACCCAACTTTTTGGGCGGAGTTGAAGATTTGGAAGCTATGCTGCTTTAATCATTTATTTTTTTTGAAAAGATAAATAAAGTGGTATGATATTTCGGGACATTTCAAGAAAAGCCTGTTATCAAGACTTGCCTTGACTTCACTTGATAACAGCCTTGGTTTGAAACATTATGAATTATGCTGTGTTCAAGTACAGTTATATATTACTTCATTTTTCGTTTTATTGAGCTTGGAGATCTTTTGTGCACAAAATGTTTATAGTTTGGCCTCATTGCAGAAATTTACTTGCCATTGTACACACTTTGCTTTTTATTAGGGGACCAAAAATTGGTCAGAGCTTTTTCAAGCACAGAGTCTAACAGCCATTGTTTCAAAAGATGGCTAAATATGGCAAATATCACTGAGTGTAAACTCTGGCTGTCTAAGAGTATGCAAAATTTGTTAACTCATTCAACAAAATATGCAGAATTTTTCAGATTAATTCACAACATTGAAAGCACATTCTATCTATTTTTAGCCTGTAAATGTTCGACTCAAATTCTGGTCGAATGGTTTTTCATTGGATGATGGCCTATTGAGATCTTTTGATGACCCCAACAACAGAGCTTTTCTTAATTCTATCGAAAAAGGGTAAGTCTTTCTGACCACATCTTGTATTTTGGTTTCTGCCTTTCTTCCTCTTATAGAATAACGTATTCTTTCTGTCGAAGCAGCAAGCACTAAGTTTTACAGCAACTAATTCTTGCAAGACAACAGCTGAGAAGAAAGTACAGGATTGGTTTTCAGAGACTTTTTGTAAAACCCAGTTGAAGATAAGTATCGAAATTGCGCTATATTAAGTAATTAATTTGTCATTGGGACTCTTCTACTTGCAGTACCTATTTACATGTTGTCAACTCAAGGTAGATGAAGTATTACTACTTTTAAAAACTCTTTCTGTTGCAGTGAGATTCCAGGGGAACTGGTTCAAGCAGCCCGAGGTAGTGAAGTTCATGTAAGCATTGAAGATAATCGACAACAAGAATATGTGAAGCCAAAATTAAAACTTGCTGCTTTTTCAGGACATGGCCGAATGCTTGGAAGGTAAACAGACATCATTATTTTATAAAACATCGTAGATTTTTTCTACATTCGATAAAATAATTCACAAAGACGAGTTATTCAAGACAATCAATGTGTTTTTGCTGCGTTTATGGGTTCAGTACGATGAGTCCGTTAGTTAAAGCTATTTTCAAATTTTGTACCACAAATCATTTATTTACTTAGGGACAACTTTACTACGTTACAAAGATGATACCACAGGGAGTAGAAGACCCTGGCTGCTCCCAAATTCCCACTGCAGTTCGAACAGACCCTTCGGCTATTCTACGAAAGATAGCGAATCAAATTATATTTTAATACATTTTGTAGAATTTTCGAATGTGCACAAAAGCGATAGAAGCTCTAACGCCACTCAATCGAACCTATCTTATAAAAATGTGTAAGAATATCGCTCGATCCAGACTCTTTTGCAAAATGTCTAAAAGCTCTATTATCCCTTATTCCACGCTTGCTTTGAGTTCTGTAGGAGGCATTTCAAATAGAACTACAAACCAGAAAACAATCAAATGGCAAAAACCACAATCTTTAACTAGTCTCGTTTTCCATTCTACCATTGCAGCCCAACGCCAGAAATTGCTGCAAATCCTCCCCCGGCTGCATCATCATCTGCTCCTCCGCCAAGTTATGAAGTACACGTGGATGAAGCGCAACCAATCACCACGCTACAAATTAGGCTAGCTGATGGCACAAGGTCAGTTTTTGACTCTTCTACCATTTTTTCGCAGCATAGGGCTCAAATCTTTCAAATCTCTTAGAAAGTTGTGTGTGTGAAATTTTATGACAGTTTTTCTTTTACTTGAATGGCTTGAAGGAACTTATGGTACTTTGCTGTAAATCTGCCGTGGACATTTTTTGATATCGTGATTTTTTTCAAAATGGCGGCAATTTAATCATTTTTGAAAAAATACATAGGAAATTTGGGAAAAATTGAAATCATCGTAAATCCTAAACCAGTAGAGCAAAAATGATATAACTTTCAAGAAAATCATAGTTAATGAAAGTCTACAATATGATGGCAAGCAGAAATCAGTTGCTTTTCTGGTTTAGAATTTAAAGATTTGATTACGTCATAGCCTTTAATTTTATGAATGCTGCCATTTTGAAACTAATCAAGTTATCAATAAATTTCCACGGCAGATTTACCACAAAAAAATCCAAAGTTCCTTCCAAGTTATTTAATTCAAAGAAAACTGTGATAAAATTTTACACCGACCATTTTAAAGATTTGAAATTCGCTGTTATTGTGGTTTTATTCTTGTACCATGTGGTTCAAGAAATTCTTCCCTTTTGGAGAACCAAAGCAACAGAGCCAGCATTTGCGTCATACTTTTTACCACAAATTCTTTGAATAGCTTGAGTGTAAAAGTAATTTGTCTGCGTCTTGATCTGTTTTCGAGAAAATCAGTTTAGTTATTTTGAAGTTAACAGAAATCTGTATGATGCTGTCATTGAAAGCGATCAAGTTGAGAACAGACCCGGTTCAATCCGAAAATGCTTGTATGTTTCTTCATGCGCATGATAATACCGTCGCAGCGACTCCTCTTTCCATATTATTGTATCTTCTTGTTGAATCATTAAGGCTAATTTCCAGTCAGTGGAATTTTCCGAACGGGCGGAATTTTAGACAATAAAAGGTCGCTCAGCTGTAACTTTCTTATTCAATGCCAGAGCGACATTTTCTCTCGAATACAATAGAAATTCCGCCCACTCGGAAAATTCCACTGACTGGAAATCAGCCTTTAGAGAAATGTAAATGACATTGACAGTGGGAACTAGATGACCGCGTGTATTTTCCCGCTGTGAATGGCATAGAAGTAATGTATGTTGTTTTGTAGTTTACTCATGACTTGTTTGTATATGAAAAATATGCTTGTGAGTTCCATTTTAAGCAAGCTGTTTCCTTTGTTTTCAGGCTTGTATCAAAATTCAATCACACACATACTGTTGCTGATATTAGAAATATGGTTCGAAGGTGTGTATGTTTGAAAAATATTATCAGAAATGTTATCAGATGCACTTCTGAAACAAAGAGACACCAGAAATATTATCAGATGCACTTCTGAAACAAAGAGATACCAGAAATATTATCAGATGCACTTTTGAAACAAAAAGGATTCCTTCATGCCTCAATGACTCCAATTAATCTTCTATCTGCCGTAATTGTAACATACATCTTTAAAGGGGCTCCGTCGTCATAATGTAAACAAAACGATGATTTTTGAAGTTTTTTGAAAGGTGATATCACACGGGCTGGTTTCCACTCTCCAATGCGTGGAGTTTTCTGAGCGGGCGGAATTTTAGAAAATCATACATCACTCAGATTTCGGAGTGATATTTTTTCGCGTCAAAAATGCAATTCCAATCCGCATTCAAAATTTCATCGACTGGAAACTAGTCTTCAGAGTGAAGTTTAGCCTGTTTACATCTCTTCCCAACATCTCTCCATATTCTGCCCAGGAAATTCACAACTGATTGACACAACTAGTTTGATTGAATTCTTGGCCGTGTCTTGACAGAAAGTTAAGCAATTAATTGCTAGCTCTGTAAACAACGAATAACTTATTTATGGAATTTTTTATTAAGCATATAAAATCTGTTTTGTTTTCGAAAATCAATTTGAAATTTTGATTAAGTTCATATCTGCACGGGGCACTCGTATTGATTTGTTTATTTTGATTTCGTTGAAAATTATTTATTCTATCCAATAGTGCTTTCCAAAAATAACAAATGCCGTTGTGTTAGGATACGTTATGTTAGGATGCGGATTGGGTTGTTTACATCATGAGTATGCAGCTGTTTCGTGATAATGTCATTTTAAGTTTGAAATCTATGCAATAAAATGCTACCTGGTAGCCAGGTGGAAATTATGTGTCCTCGAGAGTCAGCAGAGGATCTATTTGGCAAGCCATTTTAACGAATTAGCACAGAGAGATATACGATTTTGACAACCCGAAAGCATGAATGTGTAGCTCGCGTGTCAAAGAGTTCTTTGGCTGTTTGATTGCAGAAAAAATCAACTTCTCTCTATTCTGGAGGTTTTGTTTGTGTCTTCCAGCCAAGATACATGTGCTTTTTGCATAAGAAACTAATTATAGTAAACACAACCCCCAGATCGCAAAAAAATTAAGAAACTGCAGTACTCGGAAACCATAACTTAAGAAACTATTAATTTTACTCAAGGAAATCCTTGGCATATTTCTATTTATTTTCACTTGTTTCCTTTCCTGCATCTCGTTACTTGGAAGGTACTTGAGTAATGTCTAAACGTTGGAAAGGCTTCAAAAGCTTTGTTTTGAAACGTTGACAAAGGCACAGGTAATAGACATGAAGATTGCTACAGAACGTTTAAGAAACTTCTAAGAAACTTTTGAAAAGTTGAATACAGTAGACACCCACATAAAAGAACCTAGTTTTATACTGTAAGAACCTTGAGGCTAAAGTTCCATGATTACAACTTTTTAAACAAGAACCCACAAGAAGATGAAATTTCTAAAGGTTCTTATGTAATAGTTTAATAGATGTTACTGTACTTGAAAACTGAAAAGTATTTCATGATGTAAACTCTATCAAAAAGAAATATATTGAAAAACATTTCTATTCATATAAGGAATGCATTGGCATGTTTAAAAACACATTTGCACTGTACCAACTATAAGCACCTTTTTAAGAACCTTGCAGGCTGGACGTGATTATAGTATCAGTTAATCAAGAACCTCATTCAGGCTGCCTCAAGAAAACCTAGGTTCTTTTATGCGGGTTTCTACTGTATTTTCTTTTTTAAGAGGGGAAGCAGTTAGGCGAAGAACTGTTCGACGCGCACACTTTTTCCTAACCGAACGTAACCAACTGAAATTTGTCTTGATTAAACTTCTTTGCAAACCTTTGTTTAATTCAACTTCCATATTTTGTTAATTTCTTTTGTTGTTATTGTTTTCATATTGTTCCTGTTTTTTCGTTCTTAGAGCTCGTCCGGGGACTGGAGACAACTTTATCCTGATGACGACATTTCCAAACAAAGAATTGACAGATGACACAAAAACAATAGCAGATTCGAGTCTTTTGAACGCTGTCATCGTTCAAAGAAAAAGATGATCCTGAGGTTTATTACTATTATTTCTTGTCTCTCTGTCACTGTTGCATTTATTTAAAAATTAGTCAAATTTGTAGGTTAAGAAATATATTGTTTTGAAGCCACAGAGATGTCAAATCTATAACACTGAGCCTGCAATTTTCTTTGTGAAAGCCTGTTTAGAAATCTTATAAGTGCGAATCAAATGCCGGATAAGTCCGTATAGGTTTGGACTTTTGAGGGACTGCAGCTATTCATCNGTTGTTATTGTTTTCATATTGTTCCTGTTTTTTCGTTCTTAGAGCTCGTCCGGGGACTGGAGACAACTTTATCCTGATGACGACATTTCCAAACAAAGAATTGACAGATGACACAAAAACAATAGCAGATTCGAGTCTTTTGAACGCTGTCATCGTTCAAAGAAAAAGATGATCCTGAGGTTTATTACTATTATTTCTTGTCTCTCTGTCACTGTTGCATTTATTTAAAAATTAGTCAAATTTGTAGGTTAAGAAATATATTGTTTTGAAGCCACAGAGATGTCAAATCTATAACACTGAGCCTGCAATTTTCTTTGTGAAAGCCTGTTTAGAAATCTTATAAGTGCGAATCAAATGCCGGATAAGTCCGTATAGGTTTGGACTTTTGAGGGACTGCAGCTATTCATCATACTTTCGGACTGATATTTACTGTGTACTTAAAATGTTAACTTACATTCATAAATTTAGTTCGTCAAAATCTGTCACACTGTCTCAATTTGGATTTATTTCTTGAAACGATTCATGGAAGCCTTCAAAACAAACCCAAGATCTTTGATCAAATTTACCAGTCAATTAAACCCCACGATACTAAAAATTTAGTTTGAAGCGTTGAAATACGGCCCCAAAAGCATGGATTTCTGGAGCAAGCGCATCACTTTTATGAGATGCTCAAGAAGTTTATTCAATGTTTAGGCTGAATCCTTAGCAGATTTGATCAAGCATTTTACGCGCGTTTTTATGTGTTCTGAGATGAGACATTTTCGAAAAAAAAATCATCGCTTCTAACTTGAAAACGATACCAGCAACTTCGACTACTGGGTATGAATTTTACACTACTTGTAGAAAATTTACAAAAACGCTAACTTTAGAGAAATTTTTTGATTCCATGAATATTTGTATAATCCATGAAACGAACGAAATTTCACGAATGTACATTTTAACTGCCATAAATCTTTGGTAAGATGTTAGACAATATAGGTGCAAGGAATGCCTTTTATCATTTGTTTGCATCTATTGCTTCTAAGTGGCGATATTTCTTATTAAATATCTAACGCACGAATAGGCTATCTAGCATTTCCCATTCTCCCAACAATATTCCTATTTCGTATGGGTTCAACTGTATTGGAAATCCTTCTTCGAAAATAATATCTAGTTGCTTTAAATATATTTCTAAAACCTCTTCGAAAGCTTTTGCTAAAATAACAATACAAATAGGGATCCAAAACGCTGTTAAACAACCCTAAGAAATTCCCAAATATATCGAACCCTTCTAGTAACTGGTAATNTGTACTGCCATAAATCTTTGGTAGGATGTTAGACAATATAGGTGTAAGGAATACCTCTTATTATTTGTTTATATCTATTGCTTCTAAGTGGCGATATTCCTTATTGAATACATAACGCATGCGTAAGCTATCTAGCATTTCCCACTCTCCCAACAATATTTCTATTTCGTATCGGTTCAACTGTATTGGAAATTCTTCTTCGAAAGTAATATCTAGTTGCTTTAAATATATTTCTAAAACCTCTTCGAAAGCTTTTGCTAAAATAACAATACAAATAGGGATCCAAAACACTGTTAAATAACCCTAAAAAATTCCCAAATATATCGAACCCTTCTAGTAACTGGTAATCCTTCGATGGTGGCCATATTGCAAGGAGCACGTGGACGACATACGGTAGCCAACAGATCATAAACGCTACACTCGCTGCTATTAATAATTTCACGGCAGTCTTACGTTCTTTCTCTCTTTCCTCATCATGGTCCGCGATTTCCATTTTCCGTACTTTCAACGCCATATACGTGTAGATTATCGATAAAGTCGCTACGGCAAAGACGTATGTTGAAATGCGGACTGCCAAATATAGATGTTCATTGTGAGAAGTTGGATACACTTCGATGCACAAATGTTTAATGCTGAAACCATCTGATAAGCGTATTAGCTCCGTGTTTAGGCCTGTAGGTATCGTAAATGCGATTGCAGCTAGCCAATAAACAATAACAAACTGCCAAAGTTTCAAACAAGCGAGTCGACCCTTAGGCCAACTATGGAGAAGCATGTTTCTATGGATAGCAATGGCTATTAATGCCAGCACAGAACAAAATACAGACATTTGTACCAAATATTTTGACCATTTACATGTTGCTTGAGAAAAAGGCCAGTTAGGGTATGTGAAAACTTGATATGCGACAATCGCTGGCATGCAAATACTTGTAACAATCAAATCAGAGATTGTTAAGTTCAGGAGCAATAGATTCGAAGTTGTCTGCATTTGTTTGTTTAATGCCACTGTGACAATTGCCAAAATATTACCAATTGTGCCAACCAAAGATGCCATGATGTATAATGTGCCAAAGACAATTGTCATGCCTAGAGATAACTCATCTTGAAGTTGAAGGTTATTTCTGTGTTGACATCTTGTGCTAGATACATTCAAGAATGATTCTCTGTTCACTGAAATGCTACTGAGAAATTTCTCGACACATTCTGTTTGAACCATGATGGTGCTTTTATTGTGAAATCTGTAGAAATAACACTCACAGATTTTTGCTAGAATTTTATCACTAACCTCCGATCACCTTGTCTGATTTTAGGCTGAAAGGAGAGTCTCTTCTCAATCTGCTCTGACTTCAAGATAAAATCTTCACAGATTTCCTGATTGGCTTCAGGTTTTGACTTCTGCAAGATTTTCGGCTCTTGCAGGGTTCTATCCAAGAAACCTCTGCGGTAAAACCGTTCCCATTTATTAAAGTTTTTTAAAGTAATGCTAAACACGATATTCCACAACGTTTTTCCGTCGTGCTGTTTCTCTTTGCTTCCGAGTGTCAGAAAATCTCACTTCTAAACACTGTTGCTGCTCTATCCTCGAGTAATCCTCTGTTTCTTAGACCTTCTTGTGTATCTAAGATCACAAACTACTATGATTAATTACGAATTTCTTATTAACTATGCTCCATTTTGTCATGTTTCCTTTCATCAAACTAATCGTGATCGTTGAAAATCTACCAAAACGTTCCTTCTGAAAGTAATTCCTCACTTTACGATTGTTTGCTGATTCTTTTTAATCAAAATTCACATACCAAAATTTCCAGAAACTTCTTGACGATACTACGAATACCAGCAAGTGTCTCCTTGTCTACTGTTGACATAAACATTGCGCTATGTCTGATTTCAAATGTAGATTATATCCATGAATCACAAGTTAACAAAAGAACCGTGAATGTAAATAGTCTATCCAGAAGCTCTTAAATATCCAACCTGCTATTTTCACAATTTTATCGACGTACGCAAATTTTCTGTGATATTTCTTCACGCGAATTTCAGTCTGTCTTTCATTCCATCCGAATTGCTGACGCTTCACGCTTCAAGGTTGTCTGTGCTTTAAACCGTCGAATTACTGTGTCAGTGACCATATTCTGACGGTAGCATTAATCTCTATCGTCAGTAAGATTCAAATTAAAATAGACGTGCGATGTTTTCTTATCTTGTTTCAATCCATACTCAATATAAACTGGTAAACTATTCATTTCAATATTGTCTTCACTTTTTTTGCATCAAATTACGTTATCAGACATTGTTTAATCCAATCATAGCAACAGGTTCTCACATAAAAATCAAAGCACAACGATTTCCTGCAGTTCTGAAGTTGCCAATGTCAGATTCAACGCAAATCTACAATCGGTTGGTTATTTTTCAGTTTTTATCCATTTTCAGCCTTAACTCAAAAGCATCAGATTTTAAGATTGTCTGTGCATATCTGAAATCTTCTCAATAAAGTAATGATATGTCATGTCAAAATCAACGCAAAAACTCTCACCAGTAGGTTATAATTTGCTTTCTTCGCCAATCTGAGTCCATATTCAATCTGTTTTCCTGAAGCATTAAATTTCAAGATTGTCTGTACTTTCATCACACACAAATTTTATCAAGTAAAACAATAATTTCTCATGTAAGGTACAAAGCAAATCCTTTCACCAGCAGCTTATAATTTGGTTTCTTCGCCGTTCTGAATCCATATTTAACCTGAAGGCCATAGGCATCATGTTTCGAAATCGTCTGTACTTTAACAACATCAGATTATTTTAGCAGACATCGTCTGTCCCAAACAATAATTCCTCATTTCAGATTCAAACCAAAAACTCTAATCAGAAGTTTATAAAAATTGGTTTCTTCGCCAATCTGAATCCACGCTCAATCTGTACTCATGTATCATTAATGTTTATTATCATCAAATTATTTAGCTAGCATTGTCTACCTGGAAGCAACGATTTCCCATGTCAGATTCGAAGCAAAACTACCTCCCGAAGTTTCTTCGCCAATTTGCTCTTCAAGATACACTCAGAACTAATCCTGTAACTGGTATTTTGTCATTCAAATCTTTGTTGTTAGTTTTCCTTCGTCCTTACCTTGAATTCAGTTCATTTGCATAATTCAAATGTCTGGACTGATAAGCTTTGAAACGCTATTAGACTGACTTCCAGTAATCGTGGAGTCCTTCATTTAAGCTTTTAATTCACTGTGAATTGTTCTCATAACCTCACTTCTTTAATTCAACTTAAATGTAGCCAATATTTCTTCATCAAACTTCATAAGGCTTCTTGTCTTATCCTCTTATCTAATTTCTAGTTCATTTCCCAATTTTGGCGTTCATCATGTCCCCGCAACTTTTCAAGGTCATGTCTCAAGCCATCTGCTAACCAAGGCTCCTTTCACATGTGTTGATTGAAATCATAACTTGAAAGAAAAGCGATAAATTCCAGTTCAACCAAAACAAGAAGTGCCGATGTGTCTAAGTTAAACATTCGATTTTGTGTATTTTGTTCCACGTCTCAAATTTTATTTCATGGATCAAATTTTATTTCCTTGCTGCAGACGACTGTTAATTGAAACTTTGATTTGATTTAATATTGTTGTAAATTTTGTCCAGTGTTTCCAGCAAGAACCTTCAATTTGAATATTTCAACAAACAAAACGTGAATACAATGTATCTTCTATGTTTCTATCCTCATTGATTAAGAATCGTATGAAACTGCCGATCCACCCACCTTCCAAACCGCTATTCGTTCAACTAAACTAGATTTCGTTCTTTCGGCACCTTCCGAAAGAATACCGTGTAGAGGATATGATTAAATATGAATTCTTGTGGCAAGTTATTCACTCGTTAAACCAAGTAGATCAGCCAATGTTTAGTTTGATAATAACCTAATAACCGCACAGATTAAAGGGAATATGGTTTTGTTTTAAGGGACAAGCCAAGAAGATAAACCGACAGTTGGTTTGTTGTTAGAGAAAAACTAGGAAGATTAACCCATGTTTGGTTTGTTTTAAGGGACAAGCCAGGAAGATAAACCGACAGTTGGTTTGTTGTTAGAGAAAAACTAGGAAGATTAACCAATGTTTGGTTTGTTTTCATCCAAGAAGACAAGAAGATAAACCGATATTTGGTTCGTTGTTAGAGAAAAACTAGGAAGGTTAGCCAATGTTGGTTTGTCTTTATTTCCAGGTAGAACCAAGGAAGATGACCGTTGTGTGATCTTTAGTACGAGAGAGAATTATCGTGTTTAACAATTGTTGGTAAACAACTTTAGCCGTTTTGTATTCGCAGATAAGACGAGTGATGACTTACCTTATTTATTTCAGCACGAAACATTATAATGCGTAATTACTTCTGTAGAAACTCTGTATTCTTTATGCAAGGAAAGCAGTGGAAAACTATTTGCAGATGACAGTAGCTTCTTTCAAAACTCACGATGAAGTTTATTTTCACAGGCTTTACAGTCATACAGGCTTTTATCTTGATGTTACTCCATAAACAACAGGTACGCTCTTGCAAGGGAGTTTTGCAACGATACATCAGTTAAAGTCTATGCTTCCACCACAATTCCATCATTTCATAGATTCGATAGATCCAGTTTCTAATCGATCATAAACAGCTTAGCTGGCAATAAATCTTCAGACTAGCCTTGTGAGTTTGTACCACACTTGTTCAACTCTCCTGCGGTGCACACTGTTCAACTTCCTACAAGTGGCATGGCCAGG
Source organism: Aurelia aurita complex sp. Pacific (assembly GCA_004194395.1). Taxonomy (NCBI): domain Eukaryota; kingdom Metazoa; phylum Cnidaria; class Scyphozoa; order Semaeostomeae; family Ulmaridae; genus Aurelia; species Aurelia aurita complex sp. Pacific. The sequence goes on from REGL01000272.1 coordinate 120,733, forward strand.
GTAGAATGCNAATGACAGTAGCTTCTTTCAAAACTCACGATGAAGTTTATTTTCACAGGCTTTACAGTCATACAGGCTTTTATTTTGATGTTACTCCATAAACAACAGGTACGCTCTTGCAAGGGAGTTTTGCAATGATACATCAATTAACGTTTTTCTTCCACCATAATTCCATCATTTCATAGATTCGATAGATCCAGTTTCTAATCGATCATAAACAGCTTAGCTGGCAATAAATCTTCAGACTAGCCTTGTGAGTTTGTACCACACTTGTTCAACTCTCCTGCGGTGCACACTGTTCACCTTTCTACAAATGGCGTGGCCAAGGGTAGAATGCATCTCCCATCCCAGGAAATTTTGATAATTTTGTGACAGTTATTCTATAAATCAGAGCGCAAGAAATTTTTGTTGAAGAAATATCCTTTATTTTGGCTTAGAAGGCATCCCCTGATTCCATATTAACCAGAGCTAAAATGGAAGGTTTGGAAATTTTGTAACAGTATCTTATATATGAGCTAATATGAGCCTCTACCATTTTTTCATTTCTTTCTGTTTCCAACGCAGACAATGACTCCTTCTAGTATTTCTCGGGAAAATTCTTACCCCGCCATGTTTTCTTCGGTTTCAAAGGAATCTCGGCCATGCCAATGCTTCCTAGCTCCGGCTGCTGTAGATTCTGCCTGGAAGCAAATTGTTACGTGAAAGGAAACCATGAAAACAGATCTGGCTGCCAAGTTTTATGCCAGCAATCGTTTATTAAAGACCTCAAATTACAGCAACGTTGGAACAAAGCAAAAAGTGTCTCTCGTGTTTCAAGAGGTGCCCCTTTTCAAGGCTGATACGGATAGAATGTTGTCTAGTTTCGTCTTTATTTACTTCGTTATTTTGTTATGTTTACTTCTCGTTTTGCTTTGCTTTGAAGGTAATCGGACATCTCACAGGGTGTATACAATTTTCCGCTATGTATCACATTCTTACCGTTTAAGATCTGAAGCATATAGTGCCCCCTCATGAAAGAGGAAAATTGACCTTGAAGTGTCATGCCCTTCCAAATGTAAGATACTTGCTACGGGCTTGTGGGCTAAGACTGTCGAAAATGTGTTTCTATCAGTAGGTGCCCAAATGCAAGCTTCTAAAACTTAAAAAACTTGCGTCAGCAAAATGTCTGGTCAACAGAGATAATTTTCGACTGAAGCTCTCATGAAACCACTAGTAAAACAAGACAAATATGACTTAAAATCTCGCTAGAGTTGATTTAATTTGGATTAATGAGAACATTTTCCTCTTTTTCATGTTTAATCTTCAGAAAATTGTTGACGTATTTGAATAAAACCACTTCTGATTCCATGCAGCTGAATATATTTGCTATTCAATAGCCTTTCTCAAACAGCGCTGTCTTACTCTTGATTAACCTAC
>REGL01000272.1:131828-155605 GCA_004194395.1 Aurelia aurita complex sp. Pacific
GTCCCTGGAAAAGAGGCTTCGATTCTGTCTGATAAATTAAGACGGCAGTTTTATTGCTGTTACTTTTATGAGTAGGAGTCTCTTTTTTAAAGAGTTTCATGGAGCAGAAGTTTCATTGATTATAAACTTTTGCAAATCAAATAATCAATAGTTTTGCTTTTTGGTTCATTGTCAAAAACTCTGCAAAAGCCTATGTCTATATGTTCATGTGAATGTGATAAATTTATGTTTATTTTGTGTCCTACAGGCACAGTGCATGAAACAATTAATAGAGGAGGCAGAGTTTTGATTCCAGTTTTTGCTCTTGGAAGAGCTCAAGAGTTATTGCTTATTCTTGGTAAGTTTTTCTTTTCTTTCCAATCTTATTCAAAACATGCTGAATATTTCTTTAGGAACTCTCATCAACATTATTCCTTGTTTCATGATATTCCTCTTTTTGAAGCATTTCTTTATTCATGTAGATGAGTATTGGAGTAATCATCCAGAACTTCATGATGTTCCTCTTTTTCAAACATTTCTTCGTTCATGTAGATGAGTATTGGAGTAACCATCCAGAATTTCATGATGTTCCTCTTTTTCAAACATTTCTTCATTCATGTAGATGAGTATTGGAGTAACCATCCAGAATTTCATGATGTTCCTCTTTTTCAAACATTTCTTCATTCATGTAGATGAGTATTGGAGTAACCATCCAGAACTTCATGATGTTCCTCTTTTTAAAACATTTCTTCATTCATGTAGATGAGTATTGGAGTAACCATCCAGAACTTCATGATGTTCCTCTTTTTAAAACATTTCTTCATTCATGTAGATGAGTATTGGAGTAACCATCCAGAACTTCACGATGTTCCTGTTTACTATGCTTCTTCTTTGGCAAAGAAATGCATGGCAGGTACGAAACTTATTTTATTTACTAGAAATATTTTCGAATCTTTTTCCAAAACATTAAAGCTTTCTGTCAGGATAATTGGATAAACATTTGTTTTGTATATTCATATACCAATCTATCTCTTAGTTAAGAATCAAATTAAAATTAATCCTCACATTGATATTATTTGTATACCGGGTGCCCCAAAAAAGTGAACCAAGGATATCTGTCACACACAATAAAATAATTGATGATGTAAACTTTGTCTGGTAGTTAAATATCTAGGCTACAACGCTACTGCTTTTGCTATCGTCATCGAGATGGCAAATTGGCGAAAATAAGTATTTAGTGAATACATGCAGTTCTAAAACCCGTCAAAATTCATAAAGATCAGGGGATCGAATCATAGTAACCCCAGGAAATTGATAAACCCCCCCCCCATGATAAAGAGGTCCTGCTCCGTAGCCTCCTTTGCGATTGCAATGCTATGACTTCGATTTCTCATTAAAGGCATTAATTCGTATCTTGGCAATCGCAAAGGAGGTTACAGAGCAGGACCTTTTTATCATAGGGGGAGGTGGGGTTTATACAATGTCCTGGGGTCCCTGTGATTGAATAATTATGAGTGTTTGATCATTTCTTTTTTTGTAGTGTATCAAACATACATTGGTGCAATGAATGACAAAATACGAAAACAGGTATATGCATATTAAGTAATAACATGAATAATAGCTTTTTTGATGGAGTTATCTTTTATTATTTGTAAATTTAAGCTGTTTATCTTAAATTTGTGAATTAAAGTGGTTTGGTCCAAAGTTTGAAGATGTCCCTGGGTATTGTTTATGACACTTTGATTTAGATAGATTTTTTTGGTGCAATAAATTAATCTTTTCATCGATTTTAAATGATAATTTGTCTTTCCTTTGCAGATAAATGTATCAAATCCATTTGTGTTTAGACATATCTCTAACTTGAAGGTAAGTTTTTTGGTTGTTCCTGTCTCTCGCATTTTGGCCTTTCTTTTTCCTCTGTTTGATAAATCGTTGATTTGTGCTTTTGAAATGTTTTGGTTTTCAATTTCTAAGCTGTTTAAAGCTGATAGTTGGACATAAGGCGATGATTAGAAATTTCTTCGAACAGATTCATTTCATCTTAATTTTGAAATTACAAGGAGTATTTTCTCTTGCTTTTTAAGATTTTTGCTCAACATTTTTCTGCTTCCACATCAAGAGCTTGATAAGAGAAACAAGTAAATAAACTGAAATATAAGCACTTTGATTCGAATTGAAATAAGCACGACGTTACGAGCATATCCCGTTATCAAGCTTGATAAGAGCACTATAAAGTAACATTATTGATGTTTAGGATTCTTAAGTTTGTCTTCAACGAATTTGTTTTTGTTTGTAAACAGAGTATTGATCAATTTGATGACATTGGCCCTTCTGTAGTAATGGCAAGCCCTGGTATGATGCAGGTTTGTAGTATTAAGTTTAAAAGCAGGAACACCGCAATACAACAAAAACAACAGCAAATGGTTGAATTTATTTGAAGTCAATATTTCGTCCTGCCATGCAGGACTTCTTCAGGGCTGTAATGTGACAGTTCGTAGTAATACTCATATTCAAGCAGTTCTCATTTGATTTTTCTCCTTTGAAAATATAGAAAGTTTCAAGTTTGTTGACGGAGATAAATAGCTAACTCAAGAGCTGCATATGCAATTCTAGAATTAGCCTATTGTATTGAACTTGGCAGGATGCAAAAAAACCGAGGTCACAACGTACATATACAGTTTGTAGAGATCTCTCAAGCAAAGCGTTGATATTTGTTTTCTTGTTCATCTCTAGAGTGGTCTTTCAAGAGAACTCTTCGAGACTTGGTGCACAGACAAAAAGAATGGAGTGATTATCGCTGGATACTGTGTTGAGGGTACACTAGCAAAGGTATGTCTCATAAATTCTAAAATTCATATTTCTTAGTGATTTCGTTCTCCTGTGGAACTCTATGATTTCTTGGTCCAGTTACCGGGTGAAAAAAGAATCGTCATTTCAAAGCCTACTGCTCCCTGAATATCAAATCAATGAAATTGAAAACAGTTTTGTTTTATTTCCAATATGTTCAATTAGGCTCTGTAATTTACCCGGCTTTAATCAGCCATTCCTTCCCGTGGATATGGGAGATTTTTCTGCAGCAAGCCTCTTCCAAAAACCTGCAAAAACCAGTGAAAACAATGAGCAAATTTTCCTTGGTTTTTCTTCCTAAAAATGATGACGCTCACATCTATTCATGCATTTTGTCCTCTTAGAAGAATGGAATCCCCCTGAATAAATCATTCATACCAGAGGGAAAACTTGTTCATCCTCCCAAGATAGCACGTGCTAAAGCGTGCAGAAGTCATTGCTGTAAGGCCCGTGTAAGGCAGAAATGTTGGGGAAATTTGTTCGTGATTTTGGGCACGTTCTGAAGGTTTCTTGAAGAGGCTTTCTCAAGAAAATCCCTCATAATTTCAGAACGGAGTGGCCGATTTCAGTCAGGTAAATTGTGAAATGGATTTGAACATGTCTACCATTAAACTTTATATTTGCCGATATCATGGTCTTGATATCCAGGGAGCCACGACCTTTCAAACGGGGATTCTTTTTATTGACTCACCCGGTAGAATAATATTTACGGCTAGTAAAGTTATTAGCACAAGAATATCCGAACAGTGAAGATTTCATCCATCAAAAGTATTTTCTTATTTTTATTCAAATGTCTCCTTCTTCAAATGATATCATCTGGAATGCATTATTCTACGATGAGATTCTGCTAATTAGAGAAATTGTTATTTCGTCTAGGACTTGATGAGAGAACCTGAAGAAGTCGTGACGATGTCTGGACAGACACTAAGTCGAAAGATGCAGATAAGTGAGTATGACAATATTTTTATTGGACTTTCGTCGTCATTGTACCGTCCAGTTGCGATTTGATGGTACAGAACTGAAAGAAGTCTATGATATATAAGGGTTAGACCATTGCATGGTTTGGTGTAGGTTTGGTGTAGGTTTGGTGTGGAACTGCCAGTCCCCGCCTTTTCTTTTGACCGTGTGTATGTTTTTTGTTCCCTGTATTGCTTTATTTTTCTGTTTTGTTTTTGAAGTTGTATTTGTAAAATTGTGATTACCATTCTTGGAGGGGGCCAGATGACCTTGTGTCTTCCTACGCCGAGAGCGGTACAATATTTACGCATTTAGATTCGTTAGTTTTAATTTATTATGAACAGAAAAAAAGAAAACAAAGATTTTTTATTTTTGTGAATATTGGTCGCTCTTTTCAATCAAAATAGCCAGCTTGTTTTATGTATTACAAGATACAATTGCATTTATTATCTTTTTTAATGCAAAGAAATAATCGAATGGCCTTCCTTCGAAACAGGGTCGTTTCAATGGTTTCCTCGTATGATCATCTGATTTTCTTGCCGTTAGTAAGTTTGGGAAGTAGATTCGTCTTGTGAAATTTATTTATCCTTTGACTGATTTTTCTGTGTTTGTTTTTAATGCTTTTCATCCTTCTGTTCAGGTTATATTTCTTTCTCTGCACATGCTGATTACGAACAACTGAATGAATTCGTCAATATCTTGAAGCCACCCCACATCGTAAGTCCCAGTTCATTCATTCATTCATTCATTCGTTTATTCATTCATTTATTTGTTTCATTTATTCATATTTTAACTTGATGTATTCCCTTTGACTCTCCCGTTGCTCTTTAGCCCGATTTTCCAATACTTTAAGGAAGTACAGTACAGCTACACCTTGCAGAAAATATTGATCGTGCGGCAACGGACAGATTCAGTCTATTTCTTTAGAATTCTTATCTATGGTCGACAATCTGCTATTGAAGGCTCGTGACTTTTCACGCGAGTTTTGCCTTCCTTTTTGTGTGCAAAAATCGTCCTATTTAGAGATGTAATTACATTCGAATTCTTTGTTGTTTTTGTTGTTTTTGTTTCTTTTTTGTTTTAATTCTTTTTGTCGCATTGCCCTTCTTTTGAAGTATTACGAAGAGACTTTCTCGCTTGAGTTTCCTCTTTATTATGACCATATGGATATACCAATCTTTCAAATGATGTTCTACTAAAGATGTCATTGTATGGTGATAACGATCTTCCAGATGATTTTGATAAAAATGTACTTTTTTTAACTCTAAAGTTTATCCATAAAACTGGCCGGTTTGATTAGCCAATCCTTAAGTCACACAACCACCAACTCTCCTTTTGGAGAGTGCTGTTTTGGAGAGTGCTACTACATAAAGTGCTGTTTTTTCTTTCTCTAGTAGTTATGTAGAGCGTTATGTTCGTATTTACTGTTTTATGTTGCCATTAGGTAGTCATTGTTTTTCGCTCCTTATGGTATTGTTTTAGTAGTAGGGTATAGTATTTTGTAAGTAGTGTAGTTAGTAATTCATTTTGTAAGCTTTTAATGGAATGTAAAAAAAACATTCGACATGCATATAGGCAATAGCAAATGTGTTATAGAACTTAACCCATGTTTTTTCTTTTTCTCAGGTTCTTGTTCATGGTGAGCAGAACGAAATGAGTCGATTGAAAGCTGCCATCGTTAGAGATTTTGATGAAAAGGGGGTGAGAAATTTAGATTTTGTGTATTTTAATCTAATATCAATTAGTAATTATCAATTAGTAATTAGTAATTCACCCATCGTGAGAACTCCTGTTGCTTTAAAAACAGTGATGTTCTTTCTTTGAAATTTATATTGAAATTTCCATATTTCATGAGATCATCGAAACTCTTAAAATTTCTCTGTGTTTTAGCAATTTTTGTTAATGCTATAAAGTTTCATGATTGTCTGTTTTTTTTTGAAAGGAAAAATGGCGTATAAGCTACGATTGCGTTCTTAAAAGAAATGACAGTTTGAATTTTCCGTTGAAATACAGTAGGCTTGCAAAATATCGACTGTCAGATATGCTTCATCATTTTCACAAAATTGTTTTTTTCCCAGTTAAGTCATATTCAAGTTTACAACCCAAAGAATGTGCAAAGTGTTGAGCTTCATTTCAGAGGGGAGAAAATGGCAAAGGTCAGTCTTCGTAGTATAATTATTCGTATTAAGGATTTTGGTGTTGATCTCAGAATTAAACTGTATTTTAGCTGTTGTAAGAGATCCATTCTTCTTCATATATCGGCTTGAAAGTCATTGACAGAAACTTAGAATATTTTATTTTTAAATTTGTTGTTCTAGGTTATTGGTAGTCTTGCATCAGAAAAACCAGCAGATGGGAAACCTGTTTCTGGTCTTCTTTTGAAAAGAGGATTCAATTATCATATTATGTCACCCAATGATTTACAAAGTAAGAATTTAATCTTGTTATTTATCTGTATTTTATATGTTATGACTGCAAGATTTTTCTTCTTATTTTGTTATTTTGGGACGAAGTTTTGTTGTCAACAATTGGAACACCTTCAACTTTCATATCCCAGTCTTGTAGTTTTCTTTCTTAAAACTTGACTTCGATATCATTTGTATGCAAAATATATTATCTGACCCAAAGATTATATCAAATAGATTCTTTTGTATATAAATAGGCACAAAAAATAGCGATTAAGCAATTTTAAAGAATAATATAGGTATTGATCAATCCTGTTATAGCGATTAAGGCATGTATTTTAGTTCCAAAAGACGTTCAATAAACTTCTATTCAGCGAGCACTTTATTTGGTAGAATGACTTTTTGGATTGGTCAAAGAGGTACAGAGGTGTGAGAACCTGCAGTTCTCTAATTTTTTATCCATCAGACTTCTTAAAGAGTCATTGTCGCCCAGGGTCCTTTGCGGGCACGCTGCCTGTGTTCTCTGTGTTTGAACTCTGTGTTCAAATAGGATTGTAATCTATGATAATCTATATTTTCTAGATTACACTGATCTGGCAACAAGCAGTGTAACCCAACGCCAAATCCTTCATTTTCGAGCTCCATTTAATCTGGTTTATTGTTGCTTGCAAATATAGGATTGTAATCTATGATAATCTATAGTTTCTAGATTACACTGATTTGTCAACGAACAGCATAACCCAGCGACAAATCCTTCATTTCCGAGCTCCATTTAATCTGGTTTAATATTGCTTGCAAATTCAGGATTGTAATCTATGATAATCTATATTTTCTATATTACACTGGTTTGTCAACGAACAGCATAAATCAACGACAAATCCTTCATTTCCGAGCTCCATTTAATCTGGTTTAATATTGTTTGCAAATTCAGGATTCTAATCTATGATAATCTATATTTTCTAGATTACACTGATTTGTCAACGAACAGCATAAATCAACGACAAATCCTTCATCTCCGAGCTCCATTTAATCTGGTTTATTATTGCTTGCAAATACAGGATTGTAATCTATGATATTCTATATTTTCTAGATTACACTGATCTGGCAACCAGCAGCATAACCCAGCGACAAATCCTTCATTTCCGAGCTCCATTTAATCTGGTTTATTATTGCTTGCAAACTCTGGCTGNGACTCACCCGGTAGAATAATATTTACGGCTAGTAAAGTTATTAGTACAAGAATATCCGAACAGTGAAGATTTCATCCATCAAAAGTATTTTCTTATTTTTATTCAAATGTCTCCTTCTTCAAATGATATCACCTGCAATGCATTATTCTACAACGAGAATCTGCTAATTAGAGAAATTGTTATTTCGTCTAGGACTTGATGAGAGAACCTGAAGAAGTCGTGACGATGTCTGGACAGACACTAAGTCGAAAGATGCAGATAAGTGAGTATGACAATGTTTTTATTGGACTTTCGTCGTCATTGTACCGTCCAGTTGCGATTTGATGGTACAAAAACTAGTGGAAGTCTATGATATATAAGGGTTAGACCCATTGCATGGTTTGGTGTGGAACTACCAGTCCCCGCCTTTTCTTTTGACCGTGTGTATGTTTTTTGTTCCCTGTATTGCTTTAATTTTTCTGTTTTGTTTTTGAAGTTGTATTTGTAAAATTGTGATTACCGTTCTTAGTGGAGGGCAGATGAGCTTGTGTCTTCCTACGCCGAGAATGTCACAGTATTACGCATTTAGATTCGTTAGTTTTAATTTATCATGAATACAAAAAAGAAAACAAAGATTTTTTATTTTTGTGAATATTGGTCGCTCTTTTCAATCAAAATAGCCAGCTTTTCGTGTGTATTGCAATTGCATTTTTTATCTTTTTTAATGCAAAGAAATAATCGAATGGCCTTCCTTCAAAACATGGTCATTTCAATGTTTTCCTCTGATGATCATCTTATTTTCTTGCCGTTAGTAAATTTGGGAAGTAGATTCGTCTTGTGAAATTTATTCATCCTTTGACTGATTTTTCTGTGTTTGTTTTTAATGCTTTTCATCCTTCTTTTCAGGTTATATTTCTTTCTCTGCACATGCTGATTACGAACAGCTGAATGAATTCGTTAATATCTTGAAGCCACCCCACATCGTAAGTCGCAGTTCGTTCATTCATTCATTCATTCGTTCATTCATTCATTTGTTTCATTTATTCATATTTTAACTTGATGTATTTCCTTTGATTCTCCCGTTGCTCTTTAGCCCGATTTTCCAATACTTTAAGGAAGTACAGTACAGCAACACCTTGCATAAAATATTGATTGTGCGGCAACGGACAGATTCAGTCTATTTCTTTAGAATTCTTATCTATTGTCGACAATCTGCTATTGAAGGCTCGTGACTTTTCACGCGAGTTTTGCCTTCCTTTTTGTGTGCAAAAATCGTTCTATTTAGAGATATAATTACATTTGAATTCTTTCTTGTTTTTGTTCTTTTTGTTTCTTTTTTGTTTTAATTCTTTTTGTCGCACTGCCCTTCTTTTGAAGTATTACGAAGAGACCTTCTCGCTGGAGTTTCCTCTTTATTACGACCACATGGATATACCAATCTTTCAAATGATGTTCTACTAAAGATTTTATTGTATGGTGATAACGCTCTTCCAGATGATTTTGATAAAAATATACTTCTTTTAACTCTACGTTTTATCCATAAAACTGGCCGGTTTGATTAGCAAGTCCTTAAATCACACAACCACCATCTCTCCTTTAAGTAAATGCTATTTTTTCTTTTTCTAGTAGTTACGTAGAGTGTTATGTTCGTATTTACTGTTTTATGTTGCATTGAGGTAGTCATTGTTTTTCGCTCCTAATGGTATTGTTTTAGTAGTAGGGTATAGTATTTTGTAAGTAGTGTAGTTAGTAATTCGTTTTGTAAGTTTTTAATGGAATGTAAAAAAATACATTCAACATGCATAAGGCAATAGCAAAATGTGTTATAGAACTTAAACCATGTTTTTTCGTTTTCTCAGGTTCTCGTTCATGGTGAGCAGAACGAAATGAGTCGATTGAAAGCTGCTATCGTTAGAGATTTTGATGAAAAGGGGGTAAGAAATTTAGATTTTATGTATTTTAATCTAATATCAATTAGTAATTATCAATTAGTAATTAGTAATTCACTCATCGCGAGAACCCCTATTGCTTTAAAAACAGTGATGTTCTCTCTTTGAAATTTATATTGAAATTTCCATATTTCATAAGATCTTCAAAACTCTTAAAATTTCTCCATGTTTAGCAATTTTTGTTAATGCTATAAAGTTTCATGATTTTCCGCTTTGCTTTTGAAAGGAAATAGGGCGTATAAGCTAAGATTGCGTGCTTAAAAGAAACAGTTTGAATTTTTCGTTGAAATACAGTAGGCTTGTAAAATATCGACTGTCAGATATGCTTCATCATAAATTGTTTTTTTCCCAGTTAAGCCATATTCAAGTTTACAACCCAAAGAATGTCCAAAGTGTTGAGCTTCATTTCAGAGGGGAGAAAATGGCAAAGGTCAGTCTTCGTAGTATGATTATTCGTATTAAGGATTATGGTGTTGATCTCAGAATTAAACCGTATTTTAGCTGTTGTGAGAGATCCATTCTTCCTCACATAATTGGCTAGAAAATCATCAATAGAAACTTGGAATATTTAATTTTTGAATTTGTTCTAGGTTATTGGTAGTCTTGCATCAGAAAAACCAGCAGATGGAAAACCTGTTTCTGGTCTTCTTTTGAAAAGAGGATTTAATTATCATATTATGTCACCCAATGATTTGCAAAGTAAGAATTTGATAATGTTATTTATCTGTATTATATGTTATGATCCGACTGCAAGATTTTTCTTCTTATTTTGTTATTTTGGGACGAAGTTTTGTCGAATACCTTCAACTTTCATATCCCAGTCTTGTCGTTTTCTTTCTTAAAATTTGACTTCGATATCGTTTGTATGCAAAATATATTATCTGATCCAAAGATTATATCAAATAGATTCTTTTGTATATAAATGGGTTCTGTGATGTCTGAAAAGGCAAGAATTATAGCGATTAAGGCAGGTATTTTGTTCCAGAAGACGTTTAATACACTCCTATTCAGCGAGTACTTTATTTGGTAGAATGACTTTTCGGATTGGTCAAAGAGGTACAGAGGTGTGAGAACCTGCAGTTTTCTAATTTTTCATCGATCAAACTTCTTAAAGAGCCATTGTCGCCCAGGGTCCATTGCGGGCACGCTGCATGTGTTCTCTGTGTTTGAACTCTGTGTTCAAATAGGATTGTAATCAATCGGGTGAGTCAGAAAAAAGGATCCCCGCTTGGAATGCCACAGCTCCATGAATATCAAAGCAATAATATTGAAAAACGTCTTGTTTTATTGCCAATATGTTAAATTAGGTTCAGTAATTTGCCCGGCCTTAATCGGCCATTCCTTCCCGTGGATATGAGTGATCTTCTGCAGAAAGCCCCTTCAAAAGACCTGCAAAAACGAATGAAAACAATGAGCACAATTTCCTTCCTAAAATTGATGACAATCACATCAATTCATGGATTTTGTCCTCTTGGGAGAATGGAATCCCCCTGAATAGGTCATCGATACCAGGGGGAGCACTTGGTCATCCTCCCAAGAGGATAGCACGTGCTAAAGCGTTCACAAGTCATTGCTGTAAGGCAATTGTAAGGCAGAAATGTTAGGGAAATCTGTTCATGATTTTGGGCACGTTTTGATGGTTTTTTGAAGAGGCTTTCTGGAGAAAATCCCTCATAATTCCAGAGTGGAGTGGCCGATTTCAGTCAGGTAAATTTTATAGTAGATTTGAACATTTCTACCATTAAACTATATATTTGCCGATATCATTGTCTTGATATCCAGGGAGCCGTGACCTTTCAAACTGGGAAATCTTTTTTCTGACTCACCCGGTATGATAATCTATATTTTCTAGATTACACTGATCTGGCAACAAGCAGCATAACCCAACGCCAAATCCTTCATTTCCGAGCTCCATTTAATCTGGTGTATTATTGCTTGCAAACTCTGGCTGGTAAAGTTGAAAAGATAGAAGAAAAAGGGAAGACAGCTTTTCGTGTGTTTGATGCAATTACAGTATCACAAGAAAAAGGAACTGTTATTATCGAGGTAAAATATTCTTTGATAAACTTTTTTCTTGAGTATCACGACTGCTTCAGTAGTTGAAGAAATTATTAATTAGACGCGAAAAGGATTTGCCGAATTCATATCATGCTTTCAAAGATTTTCAGAGACCCGACAATTGTATTGAAATTCTAAGTTACAGTAATTCTGCAAGTGGGAAAATAATTTCTGGAGCCCAGGCTAATGAATATTGAAAGCGAGATGAATCAAACTGATATAGTAATGGTCAATTTATCTGAAATTGATTTCTAGCATCTATAATGTTTTCAAGGAAACCACCAAAGATGCTTCTTTTTGAGAATACATACTCCATTCTCCCGTACCACCTTCCCAGAAACAATCGTTTGGAAGATCCGTTGTACAATATACACAATAGAAATACACGAATATGTAGAATAAATTGTGCCTCGAACAGGGTATGACGGGGGTATGACATTATGACATTTCACAACGTTTCGAGCCAAGTCCGTTATCAAGACGTTATGCATTGCTGGGCTTGATGAACATCGACTTGTAAGCAGATCTAACAGAAGAGTTTTAGAATACTTACTGTAAATGTGCAATTAGAGGGGGATAAAGGAAAGAACAAAGAAAACATTCAGACACAGCATTGTTCCTTTGACTATCCATTGTTTACGGCTCGTGTGCAACTTCGATTTGAATGGGATGTTTTAGATTTTTCTGCTCTTTGTAAATACAAGCTTTCTACCCTTTTATCGTAAGGGAAAATTTTAGTATTCTGTGATGCCCGGCAGGTATGGATATTATGTACCCGCAAAACCGGTTATGACTTTGACCTTGATCAAAAACCATTCCTCTCTCTTAACAGTATTAGTCAGGAAGCGTCGGTGGTGTAGCGGTTAGCATGGTTGCCTTCCAAGCAATCGATCCGGGTTCGACTCCCGGCTGACGCACTTTTTTGATTCAAAATGCCCCCACTCCTCCGCAGAGGGAGGCTGCTTGTCAAATTTCCATTATTTTCTTCATAAGTGCGTGAATGTTTTTTATTAGATGCTGCACCAGAATTTCTTGTATTCGTTATTCTTCCTCTCTTTTAGTGGCCGTCGAATCCTGTCAATGATATGTATGCAGATTGTGTTCTGACTGTTGTTTTACAAGTAGAAGGCAATCCACAATTCGTTCAAGGTATCATGACCAATTTCGCTGTAATTTGCATTGGATTTTGGAAGCTTGGTTCTGTCTCGTAAGACCGGGCCAAAGGCGCCAAATAAGCAAATAATGTCAGCCGAACATCTGTGATTTGCTTGCCAAACACACTCTGAGTCAGAAAACATTGCTTGACGTGCATTTCACATCTGACAAACAGAAAATAACTTTGAGCGCGTTCAAACATATTGCCAAACAAAACGCAATGACTGCGACGTGGCAAATAGTAACACATTGCTTGGGAAGAAAATCCCCAATATTTGGGAAGAAGTTTTGCATGTGAAATGAGAGACTCTTTATTTCATAGATTTCTTTGCGTGTAGGTACTATCCATTTGGGTTGAAAGATATTCCTTAAACATCCATTCAAATCTTATTATCTAAAAATGTTAAATTCAAGATCTTAGGAAATATTAACAACATTAAAAGTTTCTCAAAAGATTTAAGAAAATCGAGCTTGAGCTAATTTACCCACGACTTTAGCTTTATTTCAGTATCTCATCCTTCAGTATTATGGTATTAGTTTCTGTGTAATGCGATTCTTGACTCTAAGACAGGAAGATGGTTTTAGCCCTTTAACTTTTCTGGATTAACGGTGTGTGGATTCTGAGATATAGCACTGATCTTGGTACAGAAGTGAGAACTTTTTCTTTTCAAAAGAATCATGATATTCCTTGTGTTAATTAGAAATGAAATAAAATCTAGACATGCTCCAGAGGAATAAAAGGAAGTAATCCAGGGACGTAGGAAGCATCTCAAACTTGGGGGCACGACTCTTCAAGGGCACTTCTTAAATTAAGCTACAGGGGCACTTCTTCAAAATGAAAGGGGTACTTCTTTGTTTATTGCAAAATCTATGAGGGGGGCACATGCCCCCAGTGGTCCCGGGTTCCTTCGTCTACGAAGCAATCTAATCATTGATGTAGCTTTTAAGCATTCTTTCTTTCTCTTTACAGCAAACAGAGATCGCCATTTCGGTGCTGGAAACTTCCACGAACGGTTAATGAGTTTACTTGAAGAGAAATATGGAAAAGAATTAGTGAGCGAAAGTGATGATGGAGTTTCAATAACAATTAATTTGGATGGAGTTATTGCAGTTATTGATCTGGAAACTCTGGTATTATACTCCACATATTTTCTTTGTTGATTGTAATTTTTTTATGCAATTGAGCATAGGTTCCAAATCTTTACAAAGACTGGTGTAAAATTGAGTGACCTAGTTCTTTGAACTGAATGACTTCAAAGAAACTTTAGCTATTTCTCTATAATTCTGCCGTTGGACTTTTCTGAAATCGTTAATATTTTCAGAATTAGAGTGTTTTCTTCTTTTTCAAGAACTGAGGAAAAATTTTCAAAAAATCTTAAAACCATCGTAATTTCTAAACCGTTTGACGCAACATGAAGTAATTTCAATGAAAACCATAGTTTATGATTGCCTGCAATATGGTATCAAGCAAAAGTCTGTCACTCATCTGGTTTATGATTTAGAAATTTGATGCTGTCACATCCTCAAATGAGCTGAAATGTAAAAGAAGCTGTAATTTTGAAAAATATTCAAAATTTCTGGAATGTCCAACGGTAGAATTATAGATAAGTATCTAAAGTTTCTTTCAAGCCATTCAATCAGAAGAAATAGGTCATAGAATTTTACACCCACCTGTTTACACCGAGTTAAAGATTTGGAGCCTATGCTATGCAATTGTAATTAATTTTTGTACGTAATCGGTTGTGCAAAACGTGATGACAATATCGATTATGAAATCTGACATAGCCAAAATACTTTCAGTGAGAAATTTTGCACAGCAATTTAAATATTATTAAGTTTCATTTCGAAAACATATTTGACACTACTCTCTCTCTCTCTTCAAAGCTTCAAGGAAGCAATTTCCCACTCCCAAGATTTATTTAGAAAAACAAAATCCTTTATGTTATTGCATTTTTGTTTGATTCTGTGCATTCACAACTACGTGAAACTATTGTTTACAAATTTCCAAATAAGCAAACTATATGCAAAAAACCAAAATCTTTTATTTCAGTGTAACAGTTTAATTTCAATATTTGAGTGGATTTGCAGAGTTCCAAAAAAAGAAGAGGAGAAAAACTGGCAAAATTAGGCAAGCTGCATTTTCAGAAACTTTACAGTTTGAGCAATGTTTATATTTTGCAACTGAAATGAATTGAGGTGCTTGAAAACAACATGGCCGCCTACAAAGAAGATGGGCCTAAAGCAGCGCTGACTAAACTTCGATTGGAGGCGCCACTGAAGTAATTCGAAGGCGTCCAACCACTAAAATCATCATCAGGAAGGTATAAGGTAGCTATGTTTTAAACCAAAATTAAATCGCCCGCAAATTGTTCCAGTGTACACACAAAATCGGCCCCGTAGCGACTGGACTAATAAGGTAAGATAAGAACTTTCAACTACATTCTTTCCTCGAAGTCAGTAAAAGGACCATTCGTTTTGTTTTAGTCAGTGGAATGTGCCGACGAATCACTTCATCACTTAATCACAACAGCAGTAAGCAGCCTGAATCAAGCGATGACTCCAATCATGGCCTAATCACTTTGCCTTATCACAAATCACGTAGCTGCCCGATGACTGGAAATAGCATCACTCAGCAATGGTTAGCAGTGTTAAGACAGTGGTTATTAAGTGATCTGAAGGCCAAGCTAGATGGATTGTCAGAATGGGCTGGCTCTGTCTGGCACAGTCGCAAAATGGGACGGAGAAGTAAGATGATTTACAAGGAGTTTTGAATGGAACTTTCTTCATTTGACAATTGCTCCAATATTACTGACGAAAGAGAAACAGATTGAGGTACTTTTTTGTCTTTGATGGTATTTGTACAACAAGTCACGTGTTTATATTTAGGACATCATAGAGCGCCTGGGACATTTGCTTTTAAGGCATGTGACTGGAAGTAAATAAAGAAGAGTGCAAGAGAAAAATAGTTCGCATGAAGTAAGGAGCTGCAATGCTTTATTTATCCAGCATTTACATTTGAGAGTTTTATTCGTTTGATCTTTCTCAGAGAATTAGAAGAAGGCATTATTTCTAATTCAAATTCTGTTTCTCATTGATACAGTGATATGCATTTTAAGTTTACGGTCAGGTCGCCGGGTACTCCACTCCTCTGCCAATTCAAGGTAGCTTAGAGCTAATTTGGAACTTCTGTGGAACAAATTTCATTTGAGCCAAAAGAAAGGGAATAATGCTGCTAGATTTGACAGACTTTTTGAATGTACATATGCAGCTTTCCTTTCTAAAATTCAGCTCCCAAATTTGTCTAATCTAATATTATTTCCTCGTGCATTATCAGCTCTCTCTTAAGAATGAAAAGTAGTACATTTGATAGTTCACTTGAAACATTTTCTGGACTATTTTATGTGTGACAATGAACGTTATGAGGGTTCACTCACTCCCACGCAGTAAAGACACCTCACAGATTCAAGAAATGTCCTGTCATAATTAAGACTGAAACATCGTACCAAACGAGCTGCTAAGCTATAACTATTTGTATTTAGCTAAAATTAAATTCATTGAAAGAAAGCAGTATCATTTATGATGAACCACATTCCCGTGAGCGATTTTAAGGTGATGTCGTGTGAGGCCTGTAATTTCCGTTGTCTAATCCTTATCATATTCTTGTAGCATGATATGTGGCCGTTAGGTAGACTCATTGCGTGAGTCCCTCAGACTTTGGCTGGTTATTATTGATTCTGTTGTAGCGACGAATCATTTGGCGGAGCGGTGGCAAGACTTTTGAAATGAGTCTAACTGCTAGCTTTCATTCAATTTTTGATTGCTACAAAAAACGAGCCTCTTTTGCAAAGAAACGAGCCTCGTTCTCTGTTTCCTCTGTTTGGTATGGCGAATGCCTCCTTTTACCATGCTTTTACAGAGGCGAAGACAGAGTCTGCAGATTATATGCAGTGAGAGACAGGATGAGCCTTGGCAGAAATTTCAACGAACCCATTTTCCGTAGCTTGTGTGCAGTTTCGACTGCTTTCCTCAGAAGAAAAACTATTTGGTTACCAGGTTTTCTTTTCCAGCATATAATGTTAATGCCTGATACCTTACATGCTTAATGCGAGAAGTACCAGGGCAGTTGTCCACTCACCTAAACTTCTCAGAAAACGATGAAGGCATTAGAATTATAGATCTTTGTATTTCCTCCTACACAGACGTTTTAGCTTGTTAAAAAGAATCAGGTAAAAGAATCTGAATCGAACCACAGATCTATACATTTTGAAGAATCTTCGAATGTGCACATTAGTGATAGCAGCTCTAACGCAATCCAATCGATTCCCCCGTTTAAAAATGTCCAAAAATATCGCCCGATCCAGTCCCTTTTGTAGAACAGCTAAAGGGTCTGTATCATATTGCGTAACTAAATTCTTGCCACAATTATAGGGGCATCGTGGGCACCCTTTTTGGGGAGCTGCTTTTTTCTCGCGATAAGATTAGATATCTCTTCTTCCAATGTCACAATGTCAGCAAAATATTGTTCTCCATTAATCAAATGCAATTTATGTTGTAGTTTCATTGCTGGAAATCATAAAGAAGTAAATCATTTTTTTCACTCAATCACAAAACTGACAGTTAACTGTTTTAAAGTTTCCACCGGACCACCTCACTGCCATTTTAATGTGTTTCTCTTTATTTTCAAATTGATTTGATTTTCCTGTTCAATTTGTTTTCAAAACATGATCCCTGGTGAGGATAATTAACATGAACTGCTTGGTCGATCCTGGAAACCAGGAAATAATTTTAAAATATTTTAAGAAATCCTTAGTTATTAGAGAAAGGCACACTTATTTTTTCAAAAGAAAGGAAACTCTTCTCATTATAGTTTCAGTTAAAAATAGCTTAGTTTCCTGTATTACTTACTGCCCTATATCTTTCACCAGTGTATCGGATTTGCTATGAATTAAAAGGAAACCAAGGTGTAACAGCTTTAGAGGGGTTTGCCTAAATAATGGAAAGAGCCATTTCACTCAAATTCCAGCGCTGCCATACTTAACATTTTTTGTTTGGTAGTTGGCCTAACATAGTAGCTGTTTTGTAATGACCTTCCAGCACTCGAAATTCATTGTTCATTCATCAGCTGAGCGGTTAGCTTGACAAGTTCCACCTGAAGATGCATGTGTAGCAGCCAAAATTTGCTACACTTCTTGAAAGAACCCAAATAATATTGACATTTGACGCGTTTGGTCTTTGTCCCCTTCAACATAGGCCCGTTGACTTAGGCCTCTTCGTTGCAGCAAAAGGCCATTGATTACTGTGTCGATGAAAACAAAAAACAAAAAACTCTGATTCGATGATTCTCCTTAATTAAGAAAATCTTACTGGTTGCCAGACTTTTGTTGTCCAAAGTTTAATTAGTTTTCTTTGCTCGACACGCAGACATAGACATACTTGAGCAAACATGTATGCCTTTTTCCCACCCTACTTTAGAGGAGAGTAAATGGAGTGTGATATCTCCAACCTTCAGGTATTTTGAGGCATTTCAAAATACCAAAGTTTTGACAAAAGGCCGTCGCGACAGGATAATACCTATCAGCGCTTAATTTTCATCGAGTTTACACAAGCTTGACACTTTTCGGTCTGACTTTTTCGCTGTCATTAATGATGCAATGGATGGGGCGTTTTTATTAACACAAGACAGTCTGAAATTCGACAGACATTGTGGAAGTGATCAAAATTTCCTTATTTTATTTGCCTGATCATGTTGCTGGTTTTTTTGTCTAGTTGAAAATGATTAATAACTTTAAAGAGTATGATGGATAAGTTTTTGACTGACAAATAAACTGAGAAATTACGTGAAAATAATACTGGATTACTTGAATTAACATTCATTGGATCTCAAATTATTTATAAGGCGTTTATGATTGTAGCAACGGACACGAGTCGCCCTGAGTGGACCGGTCAGTGTTCGGTAGCTTCAGTTCAGAGTGGTCATCAACTGGAGAGTGCTGCGCTAGTTCTCAGTGCATCAAGAGTCACATTTTGTTCATGAGTGCTACAGGTGCTACGCCAAGCTTTCAGTTTCGAGAGTTGTACACTCAAGTTTCCAGTGCGTTTGAAGAAGTAACTTTGTTTTGCTCAGGAGAGCTACATTAAAGATTTTCAGTGCATTCAAACAAGCCAGCCTTCCAACTTTTCGAGAGTGATACACTCAAGTGTCAAGTGTGTTCAAAGAAGCAGCTCTGTTTCGCTCATAATTATAATAAGTGCTACATTGAGGCTTTCCGTGCGTTCGAAGAAGGCAACATTCAATTTTTGGCGCAATTTGAAGGAAAGACAAGACAAATCAAGAAGATGGGGTTGGTACAGTCTAGTCGTTTGGTTGCAATATGCCTGCTGATTTTTGTGGTGTTTCTCGCATTGCTTCAAGATCATGGCGTTGATGGCAGAAAGCGTGGTAAAAGAGAACGGAGGGTGAGTAAAGTGTGAGTAATGGGGTAATGGTAACGCTTAGGAATAATGGCACGATTTGGAAAGGTTTATAGTCATATTGAGCTTTTTTCAATCAACCTCCTGAATAGTTAATTTTGGAAAAAGAGGGGTTTTGGAGTTTCAAGGTACCTTGAGAATCGCTCAAGTCGACAAAAAATGTTTTCAAAAGCCTGCTAAGTTCTAGCGAACCTTTCAAATGATTGCTTGGTGCTGCGCCGCGAATTGGTTACCATAAAAGACAGTTTAGTTTTTTGTAAAACTTCTGTTCTTTTCAAAACTTCCTACAGATTGGGGCTTCAGCAAGCTTTTCTTGGCAGGTAAAAGGATAGCGTTCAAACACATTTGAAAAATTAGAAAATAAGGGGATTCTCTTTGCAATAGTTTTGTTGATAGGAAAACAGGAACTCGTAACCTCACAAATTGCAGAAATAGCTTTTTATTCTATGCTTATTACTCAGATTCCGATGGGGATTGAATTGAAATATGACTTGATTGTTTATGGAAGTTCAGGTCATATTCAGGCGAAGCGCGAATGTGGTTAGTCGATATAAGTGCTCTACTCATAAAACAAACATGACTCAAACCGCTCTCGGAGATCTCGCCCATTCATGAAAGTCTCAAAGAATTTTATAAACCATAGTTTGCAAAGTTTTGCGTAATGATGACGCTGTGTGTGGGCAATTGCCTTGCTCGTTTGAATAGAAGATTAAACACCTATTGTCAACCATGATCCTTTGTGCGCAGAACGAAAAGCAAGACAAAGAGAATTTAGGCCAAAAACGACTTTCAGATAATATGAAACGTGCACCATTTAATGTCTACTACCATAGGGCGATTGTTATTGTGTGTACTTGCTAAATGTAGCCTCCGTGCAGACTCTACTGATTTCTTCTCATTTCAGAGAGGTTCTCCTCAGGCAAGCTAAATGTACCTCCCCTTAAAATCTGCAGTTACTGCAAATTGGATGAAAATTTCCGCCATTTTGTTTTGAATAAACAATTTTCTGTCGTCGCATCTGGTGGATAGACTCATTACATAAGTCCCTCTAACTTTAGCTGTTGTTGTTTTTATTATCGCTTCAGTTATCGCCGTTATTGCGACAAGTCTGCAGAAGGAGCGAAACAAGAAACTTTTTTGGAATGAGTCTATTCATAGAATAGCTTTGAATAAGATCTCTTCATATCGCCCTTGCAATAACTGTTTCATATCTTCTATTTTCAGTGCTCATTGAGAATCAACGAGGATGGAAAATATTCTGTTGTTTGTATCAAAGCCAAGACAAAGGTTAGTCGTAAGGTACAAAAATCATAATTTGTTTTATTGCGAATCTCACACCGCCTATTGATTTTGAAAGTTTTCTACCTCTCATCCCTAGCTAGAGCTTCATCAAATTTAATCTTCAAGGAAGGATATTCTTTTGAGTTCCAAAAAATATTTACTCATATCCGAGTAAATCTGGATTTGAAGCGGGCTGCAAATTCCCCTACAACACTCGCGTTTCTAAACACCGTTTCAAAGCAGCCATTTCTCGTGGCTCCTGCAATCTGAAGCAGGACGGAAGACATTTGCATTCCAGGGTGCAAAAGCATTTAATAAAGTTTCCAACAAACTAAAGAGTGAAACATCAGTATTGAAGTTCAAGAGCTACTGCAAGGATTTTAACTTTGACTTTTAACATTTTCTTTAAACTCTATTATTGTAAATAACTTTTAAAACTATATTGGTGTAAATTATATATTTAGGTACATTAGGTTGACAGGTCCTTGGTTGATAGCAGCAAATTCATTTTGCTGAACAAGTTTACCTGTATAAGTATGGTTTTATTATTATTATCTGGTTCATGGTATTAAACCCATAAACGCAACAAAAACACCGAAATCAGTAGAAAGAAGACTATTAACTCCTGTAAAAGAAACAATAACCAAAATAAGCCTGTAATAAGAGAAAAACTGTTAAATCCTGTAAGACAAAACCGAATTAACCGTAAAACCTGAAAGGAAAGAAATAAGTTAATAACTCACCAGTAACTGCTGAAAAGATAAACGTGAAATCACCAAATACTAGTTTCGTCGCACTCTCGTCAGTTTGGTTCGTGTGAAGAACAAATTACCAATAAAAACAAGCCACTTTTATAGCAAACGATATTGTTTCTTTTACAGGAGTTAATAGTCTTCTTTCTACTGATTTCGGTGTTTTGTTGCGTTTATGGGTTTAATATGAAGAGTCCGTTATTTAAGGCTATTTTTAAATTTTGTACCCCGAATCATTTGTTTACATATTATCTGGTTGCAACACTAGAATAGCTTGAGTTTCTAATTTCGCTTATCCGTTATATTACTAGGGTTCAAAATCAAACAGAGGACAGAGAAATGCACTTTCTCCCAGATCACCTGTAAAGCCTGGCCAGAAATCTAAGGTATGCCTTTGCTAAAATTGTTCGTAAGGGGTTCGTAAGGGAAATTCGGGAGCTTCCAAATTGATTGATTAGCTTTCAGCAACAAGGACATATTTGGTAAGGCAGTAGCATGAGTTGTTTTTGATTGACACCGCAATTCAAAGCGATAAGCGATCGCAGACAAAGGAAATTCTCTCAACCAGTAATTCAAAACAAACAAAGCTGCAAAAGTTTCTCTGAAATGAAACCTAGGTAGCTAGCTCACTCGTTGTGCATTTCAGAAATTGCTTTTAAGAGCAAACGTGAGCGTAGATCAAAGGAAGAAGGATATATCTACACATCTACCTCGGGCATTTTATGCATTTGGTTCAAAATCCGAATGGGAGGCGATTCAATTCTCTTATTTTTTTTGGTGTAATTAAAACACTTATTGCTCAGCTTCTGAACCAATGAAATAAAATGCCCGTGTTAGATCTTTAGATATATCCTTCTTCCTTCGATATATGCTCATGTTTGCTCTTTAAAACCATTTCTGGAATGCACAACGAGCGCGCAAGCTACCTGGGTTTCAGAGAAACTTTTGCAGCTTTGTTTGTTTTGAATTGCCGGTTAAGGGGATTTTCTTTGTCTGCGCTCGCTAATCGCTTTGAATTCAGGAGTCAACAAAAGCAACTCGTGCTATTGTCTTACAAAATCTGTCCTTGTTACTTTCGGCACAATGAAGCCTCTCGAATAGCAGTATGTCAGTTGTAGAAAAATAGCCGATAAAAGCGCTTAAATACCAGCACTTAGTTGTTTGAAATGTGAATATTTTGCCGACTGAAAGTAGTAAACGTAGTAATCACAAAAATGACTGAACGTAAAGATGAATAAAGTGCGAAAAAATGAATTAACGAAGAAGCAAATAATCAAGCAAATTAATGGACAAAATTATTGAGTAATAGATGAAGAAAAGAATGAGTGGACAAACAGACGAGAGAATGAATGAAAGAGGTGATTGAATGATCTGTACAACAAATAAACACCGATTAAAGTAAGAATTAGGCGAGAAAGAAAGAGTTTGCTGACGGAGAGAAATAATTTCAAATTTTAAATGAAATTCAAAATCTTTTGCTAAGTTTTTCCTTTTTGATTTCATCAGAAAACTTTACGATGTTAAGTCTGACAAATGTCATTCAAAATGTACGTAAGGGACGGGTCATTAATTCTTGCTGGGAGGAGGGGGTGGAAGGCATTTATAAATATTTGGTGGAATTTTCATAACCCCTCTTTGATTTTCCTGGAAATGGTGGTGCCCTCTCAAATCGTGCAGGAAATGTTTTCAGCCCCTTTAAGTACATGTATGTATGGTAATGGTACTATTCTGTTTGGTTTCAATTGCATGAAGGTTTACAGGATTTACATCGTCACAGCTGCTGGTATAAGATGTGCGTTATTTTTCGTCCCCCCTCTCCCAATGTAGGTAGGATTTTGGCACCCCCTCCCCAGCAAGAAATAATGACCGATCCCTAAATCTATCTGGTATTCATCTGCATAGTTCAAGAAAATTAAAGACATTTATGTGTTATTTTTCAGGTCAGTTCACAGACAATTTTGATGAAGAAAGCTATGGAAGCGAGAGCTGCAAGAGATAAAAGAAGGTACAGATTTCTCGTTTGCAAAGACAGATCTACGGCATGGGTCACAAATAGTTCATCGAATGAGCTTGGTGTCAACTGCGATGTAAGGCAGTTCCTACAAGGTTTCACTGTGCAAAGGATGCTGAACAAAATGAGATACAAGTATATATGCTGCAGTTTGCCTTGAATTTAATGGAGTTTATTTCAAGAGTGAGAGAGAGAGAGCCAGAGGTGCAACTGGAGCAATTCTTACTGTTGTATGATAGGAGATTTAGAAGGAATGGCGACCGGCAGAGACGTAGGAACCGGGGGGGCACTGGGGGCACGTGCCCCCCCAAGATTTTGCAATAAACAAAGAAGTGCCCTTTCTATTTTCAGGAAGTGCCCCTTCAGCTTAAAGAAAAAAGTGCCCTTGGAGTGTTGTGCCCCCCCAAGTTTGAGATGCTTCCTACGTCCCTGGCGACCGGAGATTACAAGAATAGCTGCTGCAAATAATTTAGCCTTGAATTTTGCGAGGACCAAAGTAAGAGAAGTCCAGAGATACAATAACAACAGTTCTGATTGTTTCATGGTAGAAGGAGGAACGTAGCTGGATAAGAGGCTGACTTTTTGCTCAAGTTTGATTTTACAGGGCGAGTCAGAAAATATACGGGGAAAATCAGCCATTTCTTTCTATATCCATCTGCATTTCTGTGATGTCACTATTTTGATGAAACAGTATCATTTTCCAAGAACTTTGTGCTTCCTTGCGATGAAAATTACATGAATAG
>REGL01000272.1:162340-175018 GCA_004194395.1 Aurelia aurita complex sp. Pacific
TGCATCTTGACTATTCTACTTAGCATCTGCAGCATAATATTTAGCTTGAAATTTTGCTTGCAATAAATGATCAATTATCAAAAACCGATGCTACGTTGTTGCAAAATCTGCTTTCTTTCACAAGCCACTTTTATATTTGTATTGAGATTCTGGACCACCTGTGGTAAAATCCTCCGCAGAAGTGACAACTTCTCGGTGTTTTCTTACATGAAGTAATTCAACAAAGAGAAATAGCATCAGCAAATTTTTATACACGAGCTGTGGATGGCCTAAAGTAGAGTGAAGTCCTTTGAAAAGTCGTTTGAATAAGCCAAGAAACTCGAAGCAAAATGGCTCCAGCTGTAGGAAAGACTGAAAAGAAGCCTGATGAAAAGAAAGAAAAAGTCAAAGAAGAGAAGGGAAAGCCTGCAAAGAAAGAAGAGCCAGAATTGGTGAGATGAATCTATCTTGGGCCTAAAATAAAATAGGCGGCCTTCTGGTCTATCGTCAATCAGGCCGGTACTCCATCCACAACAAATTGGCACAAAACGGAGTCGGAAGAAACCAAGAAAATTTAGCTTGATAATTTACCTAACTGTGAATTTCAAATAAAAATATTGGGAAATAATCAAATTAATCTTTCTTAATTCTTGAACAAAACTCGTAAAGAACAGCCAGTGGGAATTAGCTCCTTTTTTCTATCGAAGATCTTTAGTAAAAGACTTACTTTAAACAATAGAAAAACCCAGAGAACAATAGAAATTGGCGTAAATCTACAAGGTTGGATGGCGTACATCGATTCCACCAGGGAATGACAGCAATTTTCCCAAACTGGAAAATGCCTGTATGGAAAGTTAAGTCTTTGAGTGCCGGAAATTGTACTGTTAGACTAGGAGGACAATAAAAGCACCAGACATATAGCATCTCCTCATTCAAGATCTCCCAGGATGCAACAAAGCTTTCATTTGGTCAAAATGAGAACTATATCTGTGGGTGTGTGCAAGCCCCTAAAGAGTAATAGCTGCAGTAATATTTTATTGTTTTCTCAGTCATTTATAAACTTGATTTAAAATTTCAAGGTGTGCTGCTGCAATTTTTATTTGGAAACCTTTCAGTGCTCCTGTACCATACTTTCAAGACAGGCAATTTTCTCAAACCTAATTCACATGATATTGAAAATTTTGTTTCATGTAGGAAGACATTTTTTTGAAAGGAAAAATTAATTCAGTACCTTCAAAAACATATGGCCAATTTAGTGATAGCATTCTAAAGTATACATCTTTTCAATGATAGAGTGAAGAAGACAAGCAACTCCAGGAAGAGCTCAACATGCTGGTAGAAAGGCTAATGGTATGTATAATCATGGAAATTAGTGACATAGGATGCCATCCTACTTTTTAAGAAGTATTTTCACTGCTTTCTAGATCTATCTTCTTATAAATTGCTATTATGGAAAGATTTTTCAGTTATTTAATTGCTGCTAAGCAACATTTGGTCATTTGCTTCAAGCTGGATTTTGTTTATCTGTTTGTCTTTCAACAATTTGTGGACCCAATTTTGGGAGTCAAGGGTATATTACTGTGGTTACCACAGACATTAGCGCATGTGCATTATAAAAGTATGATTATGATATGTTATTATTGCATATCAAAAACAGCATTATTTGCATAGTCAAGTGAATTACTTTAAAGGCAACATACCAACCCATTTGGCACGCAACTGTAACTATCTTTTGGAGTTTCATGTTTTTTTTTGTGTGACCCTAGAGGATTCTTATTTGAAGGCATTGCCAGCGCAAGCTGCTATTGACCGCAATTGTAAACATTTTGACAACAGTTTCTGTGAGTAAACTCACTACGCACCACTCTCTGACAAAAGTTATTGCTATCTAATTCTTATATATATCCTATTTTCTCAATTCTAGGAACCTGATGTGTCTCTGCATAAGCCAGCCTTAGAGGCACTGAGGACACAAATCAGGGCCAGCACAAGTTCCATGACATCAGTTCCAAAGCCACTGAAATTTCTTAGAATGCATCTTGGCAGTTTGAAAAATCTGCATGAAAAATGGACTATGAAAGCAAATAAGGTTTGACAACTGTTCTTGCCTTCCTTGTGAGAACAAAAAAAATTTTTTGGTGAAATGTGGATTTAAAGTTATCACCAACACATCAAGTACTCAATAATAAGCATCTACTATACAGGCCTTGCACACATTAACTTTCTTTTCCTGCCTAAGAATTCTTGTTTGGAAAAATTAACATTCTTTCATACGGCTCAAGAATTCTTGATGTAAAGAATCATGATGTTCTAATGAATGATAATAATAATTCTTATCGTAATGTAAAGAAAGTCATGTTAATGCACAAAGGCCTGCCATAATGTATACAAGGCTGATATATGTACTACATATACCTTTGTAAAGGAGATATCACCTATTTGAAAAGAACATTTGATGCTCTATGACTGGGTAAATTCAGAGATAGCATTTCTATCAACCTTAATTTCCACCTCAGATGGCTAAAAGCTTATAAATATCTGAGGATGAATAGATATTTGAGATTATTCATCTAATCCCGATCAATTTGTATTTTTAGGAATTTCTAGCAGACATAATTTCAGTTCTTGCTATGACATATACGGAAACAGATGATTGTTTAAAATACAGAATGCTTGGTAGTTCAGAAGACTTCACTTCTTGGGGCCATGAATATGTCAGGTATGTGAACAAAATTTATAATCTCTTGTCTGCCAAAAATTAAGAAATATGAATAAATACTTAAGAATAAATGTTTCAGGGCAGACATTTCGATATAACGTCTGCCCTGAAACAGTTGTGTGTTTTAATCATTTTATTTCTATTTTACATTGAATGTGGTTTGGTTTGTATTAAGAATAACTTAGGAATGAATAAATGAGAATTTGTCTGCTGTCACTTTCTAATGTTAAATAAGTGCTAGAATGTGTCTAGCTGGTCAACCGTTATGTTTGAGTTGTATTTCTATATGTCTTGTTGTGGATACTCCTCATCAAGGACATTGACAACAAAGTTTTGATAGACGATGTTGTGAAAACACTAAAATGAACTGAAACAAACAACTAAAAACATCTAACATTTTCGTTGCTACCATTTAGTTCTGATTTTTGATGAAATTTGCCTGAAACTGATAAAATTTGTTTGTGTCTTGTTACCCATGCTTTTCACAATTTTCATGAAAACGTTTTGTACCTCAAAACAAAGGAGAATTGAAGTATGTGAAAATCAGACCATTCTGTGGTTACCTATCCCAGTTTAAAGTTACCCTTACAGTGCCAAATTTTACCGAAAGTTACAATGTAAACAACAACATGATTTTGTTTTACTTTTGAGAATTGATTTCCTCAACACTCAGTGATCCAATTCAGAAAATTTTTCCACTTTTTGTTATTGAAGGATCTCCTCTTCAAAGAGAGTCCAATGAAAAGTCAAACGTTAATTTCTTCCTGTTTATTCCATGCTCCAGATTACTACTGTACTCACTCTTGGTAGCATTTTTGCCCAGGAGCGTTGAGAGGGGGCAATAGGTGAGGGGGGGATAAAAGGTCCAAGGCCTTTAAAGTATCATTCCACAAAATGAATTATTACTGTAAAATCTCTTTACATCAACTTTTTATGGCCATGTATCTGCCTTAAAATATAGTCATAAGAAAACAGTTTTCTTCTGGCTATGCATAAAAGTTTGTGCCCTCCTTTGAAATGATCTCTTGATCGTTTGCCGTAGACATTGTTTTCTTAGTAACTTTGTCATGGAATATCTAAATAATTTTTCAAAACTAGTTTTCTTAAAAAGTGCGTTTCCCTAATTCTCTGAGAGTCTGAGGGGCATGGTCTCAGGAAAATTCGGAAAAGCTCATAAAAACTTTCAGAGAAAGAGTAGTAGAGAAGAAAAGAAACCTTATATATTTTTGTTGTTGCAGACATCTTGCAGAGGCAATTAGGCAGGAATATGGCTCAGAACAAGCAATGCCCGAACTGATAGACCTTGCAAAGGTTATCATCCCTTATGATATGGAACACAATGCAGAGATTGATGCATGTGATTTAGCAATGGAAATTGAAAGGCTTGACCTGCTTGAGGAATATGTTGATAAGAATACATATAAAAGAGTCTGTCTTTATCTTACAAGGTTAGTACTGTTTTTATCCTTGTTGAAACTATTTAACTCTTTGTCTAATGCAATTCATGTTCTGTTAAATTGAAGATATGTACCACAAAAATTTCAGTTTCTAGCTAATAATTTTCCAGTAAGCACCCTCCTAGAACACTGGAAAAGCATCACGTCTATGGAAAAATTGGCATGATGAAAATTTATTTGAGCAAATAAACCTTTTAGCTATTCTGAAAAGAAGCAGAATCGAACGATATTTTGCTACGTTTTGTAAAGTTTTCGAATGTGCACAATAGTGATACAAGCTCTAACGCCACTCTATCGAACCTTGCGTGTAAAAATGTATGAAAATCACGCTCGATCCAGGCTCTTTTGCAGAATAGCTAAAAGTTTTATTAAAGATCCATTGTTAACCATGATCCTTTGCAGGCGGAAAGAAAAACTAGCACACATAGAACTTAGGCCAGAAACAACTCTTGTACCATATGATTGTCAAATTTGGGCCTGAAAAGGATTTTGACTAGCAATGCGTTTTTAATTTGTATCTTATTCTGTTACAGTTGTGTTAACTATGTACCAGAGCCTGAAGACACAGCCCTTCTCAATTCTGCAATCCGAATATTCTTGAGATTTGACCGATATCCCGATGCTGCAGCTCTTGCTGTTAGACTCAATGATATTGATAAAGTTAAAGAAATCTTCATGAGCTGTTCTGGCAGGTATGTCTTGTTCTTTTTACTTCTTCTATCATTTATGACCTGCTCATAGTATCCGAGTTTCAGGTAACAATAGCAATATTTTGTGGGGGTGAAGGCTTCTGCTGTTAGACGTAATCAGGCTCTAGACTGACTGCGCGAGTCTCAATTTTCCACATTGAATTGAATGATGGTGATAGTATGAAACTGAGACTCATGCCAACACAGCTTCAAAACAGAGACTTCTTAGGCCAACTGCGCCACATGTTGGGCAAATCCAATCAAATCTCCATTTTCTTGATATGTTCAGACCACATACCTATTCTTAGCATTTCATTGGCTGATTAGATCAAAGCTCGACTTTTCGAAGTCAAGCGACGTTCAAAGCGACATTTGGTCTTTCGTTTGACGTCCAAAGGATAGGAGACATTCCATCTTTCATCGTATTTTTTGGTGGACTTCAGTCCCTGTTTAGAATGTGTTTGGTTGAGAGTCCTTGTATAGAATTGAACTAAGAACACCGAACAAATCGTCACATCATCAATCTTGTCAGGCTCTTTCATTTACTAGAAAACTTTGTTGAGGTCTTAGGGACAAGACCAGTTGAATTTCGATTTATTACACCGTAAAGAAAATGTTTCACAAGTCTTCGTAATCTTTGCAGTGGTTATGCTTCAATTTGGCGAACATTGGTAAAAATGAACTTTCTTGCCCTCGAAAACCACAAAATCTGTCTTAAATTAGATATCACATGAGATTTGTGACAACGCAAAATTTATCTTGCACTTTTCATTGATTTTATTCGCAAACAGTTTTACGTGACGTCTAATTTGAGATGGAGTTTACATATCATGAAAGGAAATAATTAGCCTCATTTTTATCCGTATTGTTTGAGAATTTTTGCTAATTCCTTCTGCTTCATTTCAGTGACGAGAAGAAACTTATTCAAAAGCAATTGGCTTACATTCTTGGAAGGTTAAAGATTTTTCTTGAGCTCGATGAAGATGCGGATGATACAGAAGACCTCACAGAAATAATTTCAAATTCACATCTGAATAATAATTTCTTAGCTCTTGCTCGTGAGGTAAGCCTGTATTTGCTTTAAATTAGAAATTAATTATGGGACCTTTTGCTTCATACTGTATTTTTGTTGAATATTTTCTTGCCACTTTTATCAACAAAATACTTATTGTAAACTACCGTTTTCTCCTGTTTCGTGTGGGTCTGCTGTAGCAGGTGATTAAGAAAATCATGCTTTGTTTGAAGTCATGCACATTTATTTCTGTCTTTAATTTTGACATTTTCTATTTTATGCTATCTTGTGCAAGGCTAAAAGCTTGCATTTGCAGAGAGCAGAAAATGTAAAAATACCCCCATTCAATTGGAAGTAGCACACGCACCATGAACAATGGATAGCCAACGAAACAATGCTGTGTCCGAGTGTTTTCTTTGTTCTGTTTATAAACAGGCCTATTTATCATCGCATATTCCCCTTTTAAGTTTTCTTTGACCTTCATTTCAAATATTTTTATCTGCAAAATTTGGGCAGAAGTTTTCTGCATTCTTACGAATTATTCTATAGTAGTAAAATTCTGTAACTAAATCGTTTTGTCTTTTAGTTGGACATCATGGAACCCAAAGTTCCAGAGGATATTTACAAAAGCCATCTCGATGCACGTATGTAGATTACAAATTTGAGATTTTCTCTTGCATTCTCATATGCTTCTTCCCTATATCTTCTTGTTACGTTCTTCCTTTATTTGATATCCTTTGTTACGTTCCTCCTTTGTTATTACTTTGTTTGATTTTTGTAAAAATGCGGCAAGGTTAGAGGACAGCCGCTGAAAACAATTGCGCAGTTGCACATGCATTTCAAACTTTTTTTTCATCCTTGGACAATTAATTTTATTTGCTTGAAATATTTGTTCTTTTATAGAAATCTTTTGCAGAATTTTTCAGAAGAATTCGTCAATATACCTTTCATATTATATTTGTCTATGGGCAGCACTCGCACGCTTCCATGTTGATGAAGCTCATGGGATATGTTTTGCAATCAAAGCACGCTAAGCAATTTTTTCTGTATCTTGTAGGACCTTTTAGCACATCGAGTGTGAAAATGGACAGCGCAAGGCAGAATTTAGCATCTTCATTTGTAAATGGATTCGTCAATGCTGCTTTTGGACAAGACAAACTTCTTACGGAAGATGGAAATAAATGGATATATAAACACAACGACCACGGTACATTTTCTAATTATCCCCTTTGATATTGTTTGATGATGCAGTGGCTCAGTGGTGGGTCTAAAAAGTCATGGGATCAAAATACCACTCGCGTAAAGAGTTGACAATTTTTGGAGTGGAGAAATAACAACCTAACCTCTTTTGCAATTGGAAAAGAAACTGAGCTTTCATTTATATCAAGTAGAGCTCAGCTTCTGTTTGATACCTGAGTTTTGATACCGGGTGCCCCAAAAAGAGGTNAGACAAACTTCTTACGGAAGATGGAAATAAATGGATATATAAACACAACGACCACGGTACATTTTCTAATTATCCCCTTTGATATTGTTTGATGATGCAGTGGCTCAGTGGTGGGTCTAAAAAGTCATGGGATCAAAATACCACTCGCGTAAAGAGTTGACAATTTTTGGAGTGGAGAAATAACAACCTAACCTCTTTTGCAATTGGAAAAGAAACTGAGCTTTCATTTATATCAAGTAGAGCTCAGCTTCTGTTTGATACCTGAGTTTTGATACCGGGTGCCCCAAAAAGAGGTACTCCAGTTTGAAAAATCACCAAAATTTTATTATAAGGCAGGTCTTCAAATTTCTTTATTTGGCAAGTAGAACAATGAGCAAATTATTTTCCCAGGCATAGCTAATCTTGCGATGGGCTTTAAAATTACTTAATTTAGCTCTTTTCAGGGCTGCCTGGTTTCCTTTGAACTTTAGCAAGTTAAATGCAGCCTAGTTTCAGATGTGATTATTTCGTCTTGTTTGCCTATTTGTTATGATACTATTTGAGTTGATGTAAATCTTCTCTTTTTATCTTTTGTCTTTTTTAGGTATGATGAGTGCTGCTGCTTCGCTTGGACTTGTACTTTTATGGGATCTTGATGGTGGTCTTACGCAAATCGATAAATATCTTTATTCCCCTGAAGACCAAATTAAGGTATTTTTATCATTTCATTCAAGGGCGCCTACCTTGTAGAAACTGATTTTATTCCCAGTACTGTTTTCGTGACATAGTACAAAGAGTAATTGCTGTCCTGTCAAGGTCAAGATGACGTAAGATTAATTTTGTGGTTTCAAATTCCGGTGTTGATTTAATACGAGATCAACTGTTATATGACTACAGGAATACAGACAGCGCGATTTTTGATTGGTCAACACAAACAAATGTTAGAATTTGAAAATACACCCATTAACAGGGCAGCAATTACTCTGTGTACTATGTCACGAAAATAGTATTGGAAATAAACACAGTTCCTACAAGGTAGCCGCCCTTGTTTAATTTACCTTTAAAAGCAAAATCATTGTCACCCAAAATATCTCAACAAGTTTTATTTCTAACATATTATCTAATTTTAGTTTAGCTTTCGTTAGATCTAAGTTGAATTGAAGCTTTAACACATCACAGGTTTATTTGATAATCTATTGTGTAGCTATTAGATAAACATGTTTACTTTTTAATGGAAGGAAGGTTTTTATATATTGTAGATTGTTACTGTAAGTAGTGTACCGTTGAAGAGGGCCTAACCACTCGAAGAAAACATGCATCAATTTGGTTTTTTGCGCTTTTTATTCTTTATTTCAGTGATTAAAAAGTTTCGCTCACCAGGGCATCTTTAGAGCAACTGATTTATTCAAAGTATCAACCTCTATTTATAGTATATTGTATGTCCATTTAAGGTTATTTAATTTACAAGTATAAGTTTAAATTGGAACATCGTATGTATAAGTTTGGCCTCATATCGTTAGAACATTACTGTATGTATAGCTTGATTTGTAACATTACTGTATGTTTTGCAAAAAGTCTTGATTAGGGCATTGCAGCGTGAATAGACGAATTGAATGTGTTCTAAGTGGGGAATATATCCATAAATTTTTTCTTTTAGGCTGGTGCTCTGCTTGCTTGTGGAATCGTAAACTCAGGTGTCAAAAATGAATGCGACCCAGCCTTAGCTTTGTTATCCGATTACGTCATGCACAATAACAACACCATGCGGCTTGGAGCAATCACGGGGTAAACCAAAGTTCCACTTACACGCTTTTATAATCCAATAATAGTTACAATGAAATATTGCTAAATTACTCTACTTACAAGCTACTCCACTCTACTACTAGGAGAAGACCACGGGGAGCAACAATTATGTCTACCCACATGGCCATTAAATAAAAAATAGAAAAAGGAGATAAACCTCTACAACAAGAAGGAAAGAACATTTACTTGAAAGGGACGTGGTGGTTGAATGACTTGCAACTGAGTTTGAGATTTCTGATCAAACCGACCAGTTTTATGGATAAAGCAGAGAGTTAATAGAGATATATCTTTTTTGAGACCATCTGGAAAATCTTTATCACCATACTATATAATCTGCATTAGAAACTCGTTTGAAGGGTTATGTCCAAGTGGTCGTAATTAAGCAGAAACTCCAGCGAGAAGATCTCTACGTGGTACTTCTAAAGAAGTGCAGAATGTGTTCAGCTCAAGTACTGTAGATTTCAATATTTCAACTGAATTGGAAAAATATTGAGCAGGATTCTTTTCTGTTCAACATTTTATTTGTCAATCGTCCTGTGCTTTGATTTAAAAGATTTTTGTTCTCAATTTTTATTGCCTTTCGTGATTTATTGATTTGTGATGTTGATTTGTGATTTTGATTTGTGATTTATTGACTTTACCTTTTTAGACTTGGCTTGGCTTATGCTGGCTCCAACAGAGAAGATGTTCTTGGTTTCATTCTCCCAGTTCTATCAGATTCCAAATCAAGCATGGAGGTGCGTATTATGAATATTGTTAATCTGGAATCTGTTATCTCTAGCCTAAAAGTTTTCATCAGTTTTCAGGGCTAAGTATTCTTGAAAAAATTCCTCCACCTAAGGGATCATCTAAAGTGACCAGATTTAGCCGAGTTCTACCGATAATAAATTTTGAGCTCAATTTAACAATTCGGACATTGCAGTTTTGGTAACCAATAATTTATCAAGCGAATTCGGGTGGTCAGCAATGAAGATTCGAATATTGGTTAAAAGGATCTGGTGTTTCCTGGATATACAATCGAAACTTTCGGCCTTTCATGTTTTCAGCATAAATTCAGCAAAATGTTTTTCATCCAAGAGCCGGTATTTAATCGATTTTATCTGCTGTTTTTCCACAGCTTGCTGCTATGTAAAAGATTTCACCATGCCGATTCTTAAGCTATGGGCCACTTTTTTTCAATTTTGTTAGAGGGAGAAAAGAAAAGAATCATTTTGCTTGTGAGAATATATTGGGCTGGATAAACAGTTATTTGCCTCTCGAAAGGCCGCAAAAAACTGTCTACTTTACACAGTGGGCTAGAGGCAGACATTCGAAAATTTTGAAGTCATCTAAGTCAATAGTTGTTATGCAGTTTTAGAAAGCTGAATAATTGGGCTTTCCTGTGGTTTTTAAAGTTTTCATTTATCTCGCTTATAGACTCTTGAATCTGAGAAAATCGGACAAAATCTTTGCAAATTTTACACCCAGCATTCTAGTGGCAAAGAATGGGGATAAATGTTTTGGCTAGCAAAGTGGGTTGCAGAATGTTTGATTAACATTACCTGAAAGTAAATAGTCATTGTTTATTGAAAAGCAAAATGAAAATGATTTGTCAAGTCTTGAAAGGCCGCAAAAACTGTCTACTTTACCTATTTGATAATTCTAAATTCCCATTCTAGACTTTTGATCATTTTATTACGTAACAAACAATGCTGAATATTTCAGGTTGTTGGCGTTGCTGCCTTGGCCTGTGGTTTGATTTCTATTGGCACATGCAATGGTGATGTCACTTCCGTCATTCTTCAAACGATGATGGAAAGATCTGCGAGTGAATTAAAAGAGAATTATGCACGTTTCCTCGCCCTTGGACTTGGTCTTGCTTATTTAGGTGAGTGAGATTTCATTTTTGTGGCTGAAACTTCCTTGAAATTATCAGATTTAGAGTACTCGAAGTTTCTTACGGGTTTCTTAGAAGTTCCATAAAAATCTTCATGTTCACTGCCTGTGCCCTTCGTAAACATTGCAAAACAAGGTTTTTTAAGCCTTTTCCAATGTTTATACATTACTCAAGTACCTTACCAGTAATATGATACAGGAAACAAGTGAAAGTAAAGTAAAAACATGTCAAGAATTTCCTTTATCAAAATAAATAGTTTCTTAACTTATATTTTCCCAGTACTGGAGTTTCTTAATTTTTTGGCGATCTGAGAGTTGAGTTTCTTATGGGTAGTTTCTTATAAAGAATATACGTGTATGGTTTTGGAGGCTTTTCTGCCAAGCTCTAAGGGTCTGTAGAACGTAAAGATCAACAAACACAGGCGTAACAAAACCAGTCTTATATCATTTGCATAATTTCTTTTCCAATTACTTGAAATTAAAGAACTGTCATTTCCTAGCACAAATTTGGTCACTTGTTTTGGGGAAAACTTTGATAAACCTGTTCTTTGGAATCGATCTGTATCTTGGCAATCTTTAGAAATTTGATTTACAGAACGAGTAAAATTTGTTACTTCATCCTTTAGAATTCGTTATTTTCCTCCAAAAATGTCTTTGTGTTGCATTCACAAATTTTGTTACAAGGCCTCCATTTGCAAGCATTTCCTGGAAACGTGAAACGTGAACAGCAACTTTTATCCATTTGATTGTTCGTGGTTTGTCGTGCAAAACCAAAATATTTATCTAAATGTTCGCTGCGTATTTATTATATTTGCTGAAGGGATTACACGTTCAAAGGGTTTAACTGCCGAAGGGATTATGTGTATAAATAATTGATACAATAGTAATAGAATGATATTAAATTAAAGTAATAACTGATCATTTTTTATTCGTCAAATTTCCAGGAAAACAAGAAGCAGTAGATGCGACATTAGAAACTTTGAAAGTTGTTGGTCAGCCTTTTGGTAGATGGGCATCTGTTTTGGTTGATGTTTGCGCCTATGCAGGTAACAACTTATGATCGATACTAATACCCTTTATGTTGGTCACCATTTCAGGCTCTGCAGTTTGCCTCACGCAATTTCTCAGCTGCGTCAAGCGTGTATCATTTATAATAGCACACCTGACAAACACCCTGGCTCTTATTGAATCACTGGTAATCGTTAAACGTTTTTTGGCAAGACGAAACATTGGTTTGCAGGAAGAGGCAAATTTGAGCTTTCAAGATTAACATGTCCGCTCTGAAAGCACTAATACCAACAAACGAGGTACCTATGTTCAAATTAACTATCGAGGAACATTTTTAGAGTGATTAGACATTGATTGAAGCCAGTGGTGGAAAAAATATTTCCCTTCTTGCGAAGGAAAGTCAAACCAGAATTCTTCTTTCCATTGTTTTATCAATTTTCTACAGTTCCGGATTTGAGTTGAGTTGCAATACTGTGTACCGTTTAGTGGATAAGCCACTAGGAACTGGGAACTGGAATTACTCTCAAAAGCTTCCTTTCCTGATTTTCTTCATTCTTTCCTTCATTTATTCTTTCCTGGTCTCTTCATATTTTCAACCTTTGTTTTCTTTGTCGTCCGATCTTCTGTCCATCCTGTGTTCTTTCTCCTCTCCCGTTTCTTACTTTTTTCCCTTTAATTTCTTCTTCCCTCCCTTCATCGATTTTCCTTTC
>REGL01000272.1:178484-193472 GCA_004194395.1 Aurelia aurita complex sp. Pacific
GATTTAAACATCGTATTTCTGCCGCGTTTAATTAATCAATTCTAGGCCATGGTCCGCTGTTTCTTTGTGTCATCAGCCATTGCGCTTGCTCGCTTGTGTCATCAACAGTTTTAGTTTCAATCCGACACGGCAAAAAGCAAGGTTTGAAGCAAAATTTTAAACACAGCCTATTCTGCCGTTTCTAATACAATTCGATTCGACACTGCAAAAAATACGATGTTTAAAGGGGCTGGATAAGAAACTGTCGGGGAAAGCTTTGATTTGGCTGTTTTCTGATGAGCTAATTCATTGTGACTATTCAACGAAATTTCAAAATAGATGTCTCATCTTGGAGATTAGCCTTTGGACTTTCTTCTGATACAAATTAAATCTCCATATGTTTTGGGATTGCTGCGATATAAATGGATTTCCAACAAGCATTTTCATTGATCTTTCATCCAAAGAGCAGCTTGTATCTAGATAAGGATCTTTCCTTTTGAATTTAGCTAATTACAAAGGAATTTCTCCTTTCAAAATGCGATATTTGATGCACAAACCATGGATTTGTTTACGTATTCCTTATCCAGCCCCTTTAAACCAGGCCAACATTGGAAACAATTTACGTTATCCTTCAATTTTTCTTTACATTTCCAGGTTCAAATAATGCAAGATTAGCTGGTATGCTGAGACAATTAGCATTGTATTACCATAAAGATGCCAATAATCTTTTTATGGTTCGTCTGGCACAGGTACGTCTTATTCGACCAGCTTTAATTTTCGATTGACGAAACTAATAAGGATGTTCAACTTGAAGAAGAAGGTGGTAAAATATTTAAAGGGGCTGTACAAGCTAAACTTCCAAAAATCCTAAACTTTCTCCACCTAATGCAGGCAATAAGCTACAGATACATTGCAAATGAAGGTTTTTTCTACATGTTTGAACCCCGTAGAATTCGCCAGTGCAATCAGATTTTTCATGCCATCAACGATTATAAAGATACAGCTGGATTCTGAGCGATGAGTTTCAGATGTGTTTAGCCTAAACACACGAAACTAATCAAGATATCAATAAATTTCCACGGCAGATTTACAGCAAAATCCGTAAGTTCCTTCCAAGCCATTTATTTCAAAGAAAGCTGTCATAGAATTTTACACTCAACCTTTTTAAAGATTTGAGCCCTATGTTGCATTGCTCAGTATCATTGTCTGACTTTCAGAGAGTCGCGAGAAGCAGATATCTAATAATAACATAATATATTATAAGAAGCGAGGGCAAACTTTGTAACACAGAGGTAAAGATGTGTTTAAGACAAAGTGATTTAGCAGCCTCAAGAATAGATTTTACACCTTCTCTGCAGTTGCTTTGCCTTCTCTGTTTATTTTGATTTCACTGAGTGCACTCTGAGGTATAAAATCTATTTTTTGAAAGGCAAATCGTTTTGTCTTTTCGGAAACCTAAACTTTTGTTTACATAATTCACCCTTGCTTAACATAGGCCAATTAAGGTAATACTGCGTAAAATGCCATCGCATTGAAATAGCATTTTAAAGCTTGCCTGCAACGATTTTGATTTTCTAATGTGATTTTATTCCTTTACCAGGGTTTGGTTCATCTTGGCAAAGGAACACTAACGATCAGTCCTTATCAATATGATAGAGCGTACATGTCACCTACAGCTGTTGGAGGACTGCTTTCAACGTTAATCGCTTTCTTAGATGTCAAACAAAGTAAGTTGATAAAAATGATTCTCATTGGAATGTAAAACCGTTTTTGATATGGCTAGAATATCTATCAAGACTCAGATTCAATCAAACCAAAAACATGAAAGAAGACAAGATCTTTCAAAATGTATTTTAGATGCTAGCTTGAGATTTTTTTCTGATAATTTTGAACATTTTCAAAACACCCAGTGTGCATTTTGTACCTGTTCTCCTTTATATCTTGACTGATAATTTTCCTCTTACTGGTGATGGTGGAAGCACATAATATTTTTACTCAAAACTTTTAATGAAAGTAGTTTAATTGGGAAGATTTATTTTTATATTGCTTAAAAGCGCTTTAAAATACTTCAAATGATTTCTACTTTGTCCAGTAAGATTCAACGTCAAACTATGTCATTCAGCATCTCATAGTTGTTTAATTTTCCCTAAGGAAAGGAGTCATTGTTTGAACTTTCATTTTCCGATCTAATTTTTTGTAATAAAAGAAGTCAACTGATGTCAAATGATGTAGTTCATTATTTACAGAGGGGTTGGTACTGAAGAGAAATGTTTTCTTGTCCAAAAAATCTTCTTACCCAACTCTAAAAGTGACAGCAAAAACATCTACCCAACAATTTTCAGGTTGAAAAAATTTTGCCCAACCCCTACCTATAAACATGGTTTCAATGTCAAACGATGTAAATTGTAAATTCAATACTGTAACTATTGATGACAAAGATGAGCAAAGTAGACACTGAAAGTGAAATGGATAATGTTGATAATATTGATGATGATATTGAGATAATTTTAGACTTTAAACATTTGGTATTAATTGGTGGGAAAATTTTGTTTTTCCAACCTTGAAATTACATGAAAAAATATTTACCCAACCTTTTTATGTTAGAAAATTTCTCTTACCCAACCCATTTCTCTTCGGTGCCAACCCCTTTATAAATAATGAACAGTCCCTTACGTCAGGATTTTGCAAAAATATGTGACGATTCCAGTTTTCCATTAGGTTCTTGATAGAGCTGCATTTTCTAACTTATGTATCAATTCTTTTGTAGCGATCCTTGGAAAATCGCATTACCTGATGTACTTTTTGGTATCTGCAATGCAACCAAGAATGTTGGTAACTTTCAACCAAGAACTTAAACCAATACCCGTCTCCGTCAGAGTTGGTCAGGTATGATGAATCTTTCCTTTCTTCAGTTTCCTCATTATTCTCATTCTACAATTGCCACTGACTTCATATTCTTGCAGCAATTCCAAGAAGATCTGAAAAAGCAACACTGCTTCTGATAAGGTTGTCATTCTGATTGGTAGTGGAGCAGTTGTTGAGTCCTATGGCTCTTTGGGCGTCATAACAAGGGGTCACCGGCTCGCTTAGGTCTTCTCAACTTCTGCGATCCCAGCGCGTGGCGCTAAAAAGTGCAACTTCTCTTTTAATACAGAAATTGTTTCTTTGTAGGCCGTTGATGTTGTCGGACAAGCAGGTGCACCGAAAACAATAACTGGATTTCAAACACACACGACACCTGTTCTTTTAGCACATGGAGAACGCGCAGAACTTGCCACGGAAGAATGTATCTTTTTCTATTACCATTGGCATTTTTGAGTCGGTTGTGTTCTAAGTATTCGTTTGGAAATCTATTCCTTATAACTTCTGACTGAGGTGAAATGCCAATGCGCATTGTTCCGTGTGAGGAGATCTATTATGATTGATCAATGTTTCAGGCCTCATAATTTGCGTTTCGTGGAGCCGACGCATGGAATAAACTCGACTCGGAAATGAAATTAGCCCCTTCGATTCAATCATTCAAAACGAAACTGAAAGCTTCAAATTGAGAATGTTCAAGGAAAGCTGATCTGCATCTATAGTATTATCTTTATTTTACTTTTTCACGCGTGGTAGTTATATATGAAATTACTGTAAATAGGGTCATATCTTGAAATGTTTAGGTTTATTAGCTATTTTTCGTTTTTGCTGGGACAAATAGAAAGCAGTTGCTTAGTTACTTCACTGAATTGTATCCCAGGGTAACTGTATTTAAAATGAAAAGAAAATGAAAAGGCCCATTTTCAGGCATTTTGCAACTTTTTTTCTTGAAACTGGCCTTGTTGTTTTCATGTTATTATACGAATAAGATGTGTTTAGAATCCTTAATTAATATTTTCA
The DNA here is from genome assembly GCA_004194395.1 of Aurelia aurita complex sp. Pacific. Classification (NCBI taxonomy): domain Eukaryota; kingdom Metazoa; phylum Cnidaria; class Scyphozoa; order Semaeostomeae; family Ulmaridae; genus Aurelia; species Aurelia aurita complex sp. Pacific. Next base: position 182,343 of record REGL01000272.1, read on the forward strand.
GACATTCCTTTATCGCCAGTTATGGAGGGGTTTGTGATTTTGAAGAAAAACCCAGAATTTGACGAGGAGGATGTGAAGAAGTAACGTTCTAATAACTCATAGGACATACATATTCTGGTAGACACTGATTCATTCCAGAGTCTTCCGTTACGACCAGAACATCTGGAGTTACAGCAACTCTTCTATAGTTACATGTGCGGTGCCAGCCCTGTTCGCTCTTCGTAGTTGCTTTTAGATGTTGAAATTTGATCAAAATGTAACGTTGGTCTTTCCTTCTTTGAAACTCCTCTGGGGTGTTAATCATAATTTCTTGCAGGGTTAGGTTTAGGTTTATGGTCAGGGAAGGAACCATTTCTATGGAAAGAACCTAAAAACAACGCAAGTTTTATAAGAAAAACTAATGTATCAATAACTTGCTATAACACGATGAAAAATTCAAGAAAGGCTTGTGCTATAAGAAGTACCCTAGTAAAAATGTTTGTTGATGTAATAAAGCTCTCTTTCTTACAAATTGTTGCTTGTAGCTGCAATATAGCCTTCGTGCAGTCTTTCTTTTGTGTAGGTACTGAAAATTGAGTTTCAATTTTACAAAAGTAAGACTGCACGCAGGCTACATAACTGCATTTTAGGATCAAAGTAAATTCATCCTTTTCTGGAATTCATATATTGGAATAAGTCCTATCGGGGGTTATTTGTCGACATTAGTTCTGAGCTGGGGGCTTAGTCTTATATTCGAAATTGGGGGCTCAATCGAGGGTTCACCGTACACGTGCAATATTTTGCAAATCAGGACACAGGTAACGGGGAAAATTTGTATAAAAGTAACAAGTACCTCCATCTTTACTTCAGTGTTTACCAAATTTGCTAATTTTGTCTAGATTCGTTTGGCCAACCAGGACAATGTTTGTGATGAACTGTTTGTATCACAAACATTGTCGTGGTTGGCCTGAACGAATCTAGACAAAATTAGCAAATTTGGTAAACACTGAAGTAAAGATGGTGGTACTTGTTACTTTTATACAAATTTTTCCCCGTTACCTGTGGTCAGGAAGTAACTGTTGGATCTGCCTCTTTCCGAAATCGAAGCAGCAGAGAAAGCTCCCGGATGAAGATCACACGCCTTACCGTCTGTTTCAGGCCTTTTGAACAATCGAAAGTAGATTTTGAGGAGAAGGAAGGAGTTGCCCAGCAATCAAATCGTTGTTTACGCATAAATATACCATCAGATCCAACACAACCAACATGGATGAAGAATATGATGTTATAGTTCTTGGCACTGGCCTTACAGAATGCATACTCAGTGGTATTTTGTCAGTCGAAGGCAAGAAAGTTTTACATATGGACAAGAATTCATATTATGGTGGAGAAAGTGCTTCACTCTGTCCTCTTGAAGATCTTTTCAAGCATTTTAACAAGACGATGGCTGAAGGGAAATTCGGTCGTGGAAGAGATTGGAATGTCGACCTTGTGCCCAAGTTTATCATGGCTGGGGGAGAGCTAACGAAGTTCTTGATTTTCACTGATGTAACGAAATACCTGGAGTTCAAGCAGGTAGATGGCAGTTACGTCTACAAGGGAGGGCAAGTCTACAAAGTTCCAGCCAACGAGAAAGAAGCCTTGGCCAGCAGTTTGATGGGAATATTCGAGAAAAGAAGATTCCAGAAATTCTTGGTCTTTGCCACAAATTTTGATGAAAATGATACGAAAACATGGCAAGGTATCGATCCTCACAAAACAACCATGGAGGAAGTTTACAAAAAGTTCGGCCTAGATTCCAACACAGCTGATTTCACAGGACATTCAATAGCCCTTTATGTAAACGATGCCTACAAATCACAGCCGTATCTTGAGGCAGTAAAGAGAGTTCAGCTTTATTATAATTCACTAAGCATGTACGGGAAATCACCCTACATTTACCCCCTGTATGGTCTGGGTGAGTTACCCCAGGGGTTTGCGCGTCTCAGTGCTGTCTATGGTGGCACATATATGTTGAACAAACCAGTGAAAGAAATTGTGACAAATGAAAATGGACAATTTGTAGGTGTGACATCAACATCAGAAGGTGGAACTGATGAGACAGCAAAAGCTAAGATGGTGATCGGTGACCCTTCATACTTCAGTGATCGTGTCAAAAAGGTTGGCCAGGTCGTCAGAGCTATTTGCATCCTGAAACATCCAATTCCAAACACAAAAGATTCAAGTGCCTGTCAGCTCATTATTCCGCAAAACCAAGTTGGAAGGAAGTCTGGTATAAAATTGTTATCTTTTTAATAATGCAGGTCATTATTTATTTAACAGGATCTCGTGGTGAAATTTATCTGATCTTCATAACACCATGAATGTTCAAGATTACCTGGAATGCATTTTCTATGTTTAAGGAACAGAGATGTAGAGATGGGGCATTGGGGGCAGCTGCCCCCAAGATTTTGGAATCATAATGAAAAAGTTTAGCTTACTAAAAGAGTACTCTTGACGTGTCTAGAACAATCTAAGGTCTGGTCTGGTTAAAGTCTGGAACAATCTAACACCAAATATAAGATCTCTAGGATCAGTAGATGCTTTGAAACTACAACTAGAAAAGGGTATTGTCAGAAATTAAGCATATTGAGAAACGTTTTATCTGGGTGTGATATGACAGCAGTGTAACCTCATCATCAAAATCTATTGTTTTTCACTCCCAGCTTTCCTTTCCGTGATCTATATGCCAAATATAAACATACATAAACTAACAAAAACTGATGAGACTAGACTGCTGCATCAATTATATTGCAGGGTGTGCATGAGTGGAGGGGATGGGCCTTGGTAGAATTACGAGACGGATCTTAGATATCCCTGATCAGACTTTCCTGAAATTGTACTTTTTGGTTTATCCTCCACATGCTGCCATTTCCCAGCGACCAGCACCTACCCACTAGCCCGGTTTGTCCATCCCACTCGTGCACACCCATGTTATTCCGTTAATTTATTGTAATATTGTAATTCTTTTTTTTCTTGTAGCTACTAACATACTAATAAATGTACGTAATGCCAATAACTTGGCTCTGTACAGTAAAGATAGATAGATAGTCATGACCCCCCCCCCAAGTTTAAGATGCTTCCTACAACCCTGATTATGCATACAGAACATTTTATAGAACAATATTGTCAGATGGTTGCATGCAGTGATCTGTATCTGATGAAAGGTGAAAGTCTTTCTTTTATCAATCTAAAAAGCAACAAGCAAGTACAAGATACTGTGGCATTTGTAGCAAGGAAAGACGCGAGGTCACCGGGTCATTGCTACAAATGCCACTTACAATGTTCTAAGAAATATCAATGATAGATTGATATATAGATAAAGCAAAAACAAGAAAAAAGAATGGAAAAGAAGGTGAAAGCCTTTGTAGTAATAATGCAGGGCCCTCTTCTTAGAAATGTTTATTGCAGAAGTCACGTTTCATGAAGAAGCTTAGAATTCTTTTGGACCAGTGGTGGACACTTAAACAAATGTTAGTGGACCAAGCCATCGTTTCAGCCAATAAGCTTTGCTTAGTTCAATCTTTTTCAAACAGAAGATCTTTTTTCTAACCATCGTTGAGGGGTGATTGCACCCCCTCAAGTGTCCACCATTGGTTTTAACTCTTTTCAAATTATATCAGTGTTTAAATTTTGTTGCTTTTCTTCAGGGGCAGAATTCCTAGCATTGCAGTCAAACCATATTTGTGACCAAGGCAACAAACAAGTGCATTTTCTGAAACTGCTTCTTGAGATCCTGCACATCATACAATAGATCTTTTAGCTCTTCTAAGAAGGATCAGAATCAAACAATATTTTGCTACATTCAGTTTAATTTGCAAATTTGCACAATAACGATAGAAGCCCTATTGCCATTCGATCAAACCTCGATCGAAGCTCGCGTATAAAAATGTATAAAAATAATGCTTGATCCAGACTCTTTTGTAGGACAGCTAAAAGGACTATGAATTTTTATGAAGAATTTTTATAAATCACAAACAGTAGACAATATTCCAAATCCCGCAAATTTGATTGGAGGAAAATCATGGCTCAGAATTTCAAACAATGAGCATATTGTTATATGCCCATATAAGCTGTTTTCACATCTGAAACCTTTTTGAAAATAAATAAAATATATACCTCTCTTCTAGATATTTATGTATGCATGGTTTCATACACTCACAATGTTGCAAGTGAAAACTTTTACATTGCAATGGTGAGCACAACCGTTGAGACTAGCAACCCAGAGAATGAATTGACTCCTGGATTAAAGCTACTTGGTGCCATTGAAGAGAAATTTGTTTCTGTTAGTGATATTTATCACCCCGTTGACAATGGTGAAAAATCAAAGGTAAATGTGGTACATTTTTTGTCAAACATATTTAATAGATCGTCACTCCAATAGGGTTTGATTTATCATTCAATTCCTACCATGATCATCCCCCCATGCATTTCATCTTATATTATTTAGGTGTGGCAGCCCGTCAGTTCACCAGAACTGCTTTTCAGGGGGCCGTGGCAAGTTGGGGGCAGCCTGGGTATGAACAAACATTTCTTGTGCAAATGCCCAGGGGCATAAGCGTATGAGACGGGGCCCAACTTTGGAATAATGATGAGAAATCAGCCCCAATCAAGCAAAAATCTGCCCTCAGTTGGGCAAAAATGTTAGTAAACAATGGACTTTATGTCAGGCAGCCCCCCTAGATTTTTTCTTCCCCTAGCTTATGCCTAGGGGTGCGGGAATTTTTTTTGGTAAATGCCTGGGGGCGGGCACTGAGAAAAGGTCATATTCCCAGTAATTATACAGTTTGAAAGCTCTTTGCCTTGTCAAATGCCCTGGGGCTGGGGAAAATTGACTGTCAAATGCCTGGGGGCCTGAAGTATTCCTTGGGCAAATGCCTGGGGGGTTTCCCTGGAGATGGCAAGGGCAGGAATCAAATGCGACATTACAACACAGATCTTCGTTTAGGAATTTATAAGTTTTTATGACCATTTGACTATTCCGTACAAGTTGTAGCTTTGTGATGCTTCTAAGATCCAAAATATTTGTGGCAAGGATTTAATATTTCCTCCTTTTTCATTTTAGATCATGATCTCCAAATCCTATGATGCCACCACACATTTTGAGACAACAGTTGAAGACATCAAAGACATTTACAAAAGGGCAATGGGAAAAGAATTTGATATGGCACAAGTGCAAGGCAAAATGGAAAGTATGAAGTCCGATGGACAATAAAATCATGTGAAGAATCATGGACCAGGAGTCTTGGGACCAGGACACTTGTAGTAACTAGAATCAATTTTGAGATTTTTATTTAGCTGCTAATTGATCAAAGAAATCAAAATATATTACAGCACTTCCCCATTTCCCAATTTGTTTAGGGAAATCTTTGAGTTGATAACTAAAAAGGGTTAAATTATAAAAAACTGATGAAATTATTTACCGACTGAATTTGTTGCTAGCCTCTGTGCAGGCTATTCATTAAAGGGATCACAAAGACGAACATGCTTTGCGCGAAGTCAGCGACTTGCTCTACACAGCTTCCAGAATAACTGGTACGAAATTCACAGAAATAGAAACGAGCAATGACTAATGCTGCTGGTCTTTGTACTCCTTTTAAACCTTGTATTCATTTTCTGATACATATTCTTGATTTATATCGGGCTCTTTTAATTCATCAGGTTCTTTTACATTTCTTTACAAATTCAAATTTTCTTTGTTGTGCAAAATATATCTCCTAGCACACCCAAGTCACCAGTTTTCAATATGTGATTATCTTTTTAAGCATTTCAGCTGTTCAGCAAAAGGGAATGATTTATTAAAGTCCCCTTATTTTGGAATATGGATTGATTTCAGAACCTGTGTCCTTCATTTCAGATGCAAAATATCACCAAGGTACCTTAGGACATTGCTCCTCAATGAAGTTTGTTTTGGTCAAATTTATCACTGAAATAAACAAATAGTGCACAGTTATTTTTGTTTGCTCATCTTGAAATTAAATAATGGTATCTTTATTGAAAAATGATGACATCAACTTGTGGTATTGTATTTTTTCTTTGCTTGTTCTGCTGACTTATAAAGAATCTGTCCAATATGAGCAATAGTTTAGAGAAAAGAAAAGGAAGATTGTTTTGAAAAGCAAAAAAATTTTGAAACTCTCAGCTTTTAGACGAAACAGCTTCAGCAAGTTTCATGGTATGGCAGTAGGATGCCCTTCAATGCACTGGGAAGGTTTGCTGTATCAATGTCTCAATAGCCTGTGTGCAACTTCAACTCTATGTTCAGCAAATATGGTATCAAATTAGTGCACCATAGTTTAGATGGACTGTTTGTAACATTAATTGACAATAGATAATGACACTAAAGTTGGTGCAGAAGAACTTTTTATTAAGATACATTGCATTCTGTAATAATATTCCAAAAGAATCACGAAAGATTCGCTGTTGGAATGCAATTCATCTTTGTATAAAGTTCCTCTGATCATCATTAAGCAATGGCCTCATTTGTAGTGTTCAGTATTATCATCTATTAGAAAGTGAAAATAAGAAAACATTCTGGCAACTATAGAGGGCAGAGTTGAATGGAGACAGAACATCAAGTTTGTTCGAGCTAGGAGAACAAGTTTAAGCAAGCACCTCTTCTGACCTCGTCTAACAGTTCTGTTGGAGCACAGACCTTTTAGCATTACTACAAAAGAGTCCGGATTGAGTGATGTTTTTATGCATTTTTATATGAAAGGTTCGATTGAGTTGAGTGGCATTAGAACTGTCTATTTTGTGCAGGCTCTAAAATTATACAAAAAATATATCAAAACATCTTTTGGCAGTTGTAATCAGAAAATGGGTCATTGCCCTTACTCCAACGTTCCACAGTCCAGGTCAGTCTGCAATGTACACAACGACATGTGCTTTCCGCTTGCGGATTTTCTTTTGTTCACTGCAATGAACCATGACACAATCAATTCAATTCACTGGGTGGCCAACAAAAGAACCGAAAGACAAAAGACCGAAATCCTAGCAACGCGAAAAACAAAGGACATATAACAATATCATTCTCAAAATTCGAAATATCACTGCCCCCATATAAAGTAGGGGTAATAAGTGGGGTTTTATATCATCTGGAGCTAAAGGGGCAACCCCTGATGTATTTATTTTTTATTTAACCCAAACCGCTTTGCGGTACAAACTCGCACAAGTTTTCAGATCGAAACAAAAGGATGAACTTTAAAACAAAGGAGACGATTAGGCCATTCAAGTTCAACTCTATGCGAATTTATTCTTCCGCTCCAACTTGAACAGGTTTCAATGTCGTTCGAATCGTAGTATTTTATGAGCGAAGATCTGCGAAGTAATTGAAGATGGACTTGTTAAAAGTTAAAGCGATCATTTGATGTTGACATTGCACGCAACAAGGATTAAATCGAAGAAAAATAGAGCGCAAGATTGGTATGTTTATTTCTCTGTATTTCTTGTTTGCGTCTGTGTTTTGTGCCACAAGAAAACAACAAAACCACACACCAGAATCATTAAATATATACCAAACTCGTGGAATGATATCATGAGGGTAAGCAGTAATACAAAGATTTTTGCCTTTTACCCCAGCAGACTTTATTTAGCGTGCTGCCTTTACAGACAAACAAGGCAACAAGTTTGTCTGGGTTGGGATAGAACCATTGGCATCCTTTTGTTGGTGGTTCTTGTATTTTCTCTCCCTCATAACTCATGTTTTGAATACAAAAGGCCATGATAAAACCTGGAATGGTCTACCAAAAGCAGGGGCGGGCAAGTACTGTAAAATATTTGACCCCATGTTTGTCCAGAGGAACTGGAAAAAATAACCAGTTCTTTTCTCAAATAGTAGGACTTTCTTGCCCAAAACAACCAGTTTTTGGGACAAAGGTGAAATTTGAATATCAGTCTTCCTATTCCATCAGTTTGCCACAAAAATCAAGTTTCTAACCTCCTATCTAATCAAAATCCAGAAGTTTATCTGTAAGCTGGTTTTCCCTTTGTCCCCCAAATTTCAGCAGAAAAGAAGAGTATTTCAAATTTTCACGTAAGCGGTTCTACCTTTGTCCACCAAATTTACGGANCCATCGCTTTATGCTGTGTTATATATTACGTGTTGGCCTAACCAGGGGCGGGCAAGTACTGTAAAATATTTGACCCCATGTTTGTCCAGAGGAACTGGAAAAAATAACCAGTTCTTTTCTCAAATAGTAGGACTTTCTTGCCCAAAACAACCAGTTTTTGGGACAAAGGTGAAATTTGAATATCAGTCTTCCTATTCCATCAGTTTGCCACAAAAATCAAGTTTCTAACCTCCTATCTAATCAAAATCCAGAAGTTTATCTGTAAGCTGGTTTTCCCTTTGTCCCCCAAATTTCAGCAGAAAAGAAGAGTATTTCAAATTTTCACGTAAGCGGTTCTACCTTTGTCCACCAAATTTACGGAAAAAGGACCAGAAATTTCAATTTTTCACTAAAGCGGTTCTACCTTTGTCCGGCAAATTTCCGAGAAAAAGGCCAGAATTTCTAATTTTTCATCAAAGCGGTCCTATCATTGTCTGGCAACCGCTTTTGGGACACATGTATTTTCATATCTATGATTACCACTTGCTTTCGAAAACAGTAGTTGGTCGAAACTACAGGTTTTTGGGACAAACATCGTCAATGATACATAATGTTAAAATTGTCCTCCAAATTGAAGAAAAATAACAGCGGAAATTTGCCATCAAAAACGACCAGTTTTTGGGACAAAGGTGGTGCAAAATTTTTTCATGAACTACCGGTTTTCGGACAAAGGTAAGGCCATCATTTCCAGTGTGACATGCCCGCCCTTGCAAAAGAAGGACAGATTTTGTAACCTTGTAACACAATGGCATCAGCTCCTTTGATTAACACCGCAAGTCAAAGCAATTAGCGATAGGAGACAGAGGATTTCTCTCAGCCAGTAATTCAAAACAAACAAAGCCACACAATTTGCACAACCAATTTTATAGCATAGGTTCCAAATCTTTAAAAAGGTTAGTGTAAAATTGAGTGACCTATTTCTTTGAACTGAATGACTTCAAAGAAACTTTTGCTATTTCTCTATAATTCTGCCGTTGGACTTTCAGGACTTTTCTGAAATCTTTACTGTTTTCAGAATTGGAGCGTTTTTCTCCTTTTTCAAGAATTCAAGAATAATTTTCAAAACAACTTAAAACAATCGTACTTTCTAAAACGTTTGAAGCAGCATGCAGTAATTTCGAAGAGAACTACCGGGTGACCCAGAAAAAAGTGACCCAACACAATCTGTTACAGAAAATTAAGTAAGTGGCCGATTGAAATGCTTCAAACGTTGTTCTGTCGCTGAAAGACTAGCCTATGCTATGAGTATTTTTCACAATTTTTTCGGCACGGTAAATTTCCAAAATTAAGGATTCGAGGAAAAAGGCATGCCTGAAATCCTCAAAAAGTCGTCAAAAACAGGGGATCGATTTACAGCCATTTCAAATCTTCAAAACAACGAGGAGCGTGTTTCATAACAACCTGGGAATAGGCAACCCAGTCGAAAGTCTTCAGAGCAATTTCATAGTGCCTAGGTACTTAAAAATATTCTCGGGCAGAATAAAACACGCTCCTCGTTGTTTTGAAGATCTGAAATGGTTTCAAATCGATCCCTTGTTTTTGACGACTTTTTGAGAATTTCAAGCCTGCCCTTTTCCTCAAAATCCTTAATTCGGGAACTTTTCCGTGCCCAAAAAATTGCGAAAAATACTCATAATGTAGGCTAGTCTTTTACCGACAGAACAACGTTTGAAATATTTCAATCTGCCACTTAATTGTTTTTCTATAACAGATTGCATTGGGTCACTTTTTTCTGGGTCACCCGGTATAGTTTATGGATGTCTACAATATGGTATCAAGCAAAAGTCTGTCACTCATCTGGTTTATGATTTGGAAATTTGATGACGTCACATCCTAAAATGAGCTGAAATGTAGAATACGCTGTAATTTTGAAAAATATTCAAATTCCAAAAATTCCAACGGTAGAATTATAGATAAGTATAAAAGTTTCTTTCAAGCCATTCAATTAGAAGATATAGGTCATTGAATTTTACACCCACCTTTTACGCCGAGTTAAAGATTTGGAACCTATGCTCACCTTTTTACTCCGAGTTAAAGATTTGGAACCTATGCTCAATTTTATAGTTTTTGTTTTACGACTTTCAAACAGTGGATATTTTTTCTAACTGACCCGAGTCTGAAAATTTGAACCAATTTCGATCGTTCAGAGTGCTTTTTATTCTTTGTGTACCTACTTTCTTTCCAGGGGAAATTTTTCAACAAAGTAACGACCCCGCCGGACATTAACAATACAGCGGGAAAATTATGAAATTAAACATTTTCAACGGGGAATAGAAATATCATGGCGGGGAAAGAAAATTGTTGGCTATTATCTATGATGACACTTGTACAATTTTGATGAAACTTGTACAATTTTTGACCGGGAAACAAAAGTTTCAACGGGGAACCAACAGAAACACGGCGGGGAAAATGTTTAAACTCAAACTTAGCGGGGAAAAAATTTTCTTGGCGGGTCATCCTTCTACCTTGGCGGGGCAATGCTTCAGCGGGGTCGTTACTGGGGGGGGCGTGTACAGAGAAGAATGACGATAAGAAAGAAAATGAAGGTTGTATATGAAAATTACTTTATCAATTTTACAATCATACGCTGTAACCTGTGATAAAATAACGTTTGTTTATATCATAGGATCCAGGATGGCTAGAAGAAAAGGAACCATTACAGGCCGTCGTGAGCGTATGGCAGCCAAACTGCGAATAAAACAAAAGCGTGAAAAGAAGAGACTAGAAGCTTTGAAATATAAGAGAAAATCTATCAGAGACCCACGAAATTTGAACGCACGTTCATCTATGACCCTCGCAAATGAACAAAGGGAAGAACAGAATTGTGTTTCAACGAATCTACAAAAAGTACAATCTGTCGAAGATCTACCACAACGCTGTTTTATGAAAGCGAGATCAAGTTTGGTGGAAGCACAGGAACTTCAAAGGAGAGGAGGTACGCCTAGAGTTAAGCAAGAACGAATAGAGCATCATGATGGTGAACCGACGCACAATCATGCAAATC
>REGL01000272.1:197134-220423 GCA_004194395.1 Aurelia aurita complex sp. Pacific
GAATAGAGAATCACAGAACAGACACGGGCAAGAGTCACAGCAAAAGCAGGTGAGAGAATCAAGGAAAACTGGGGAAGAAAATGTGAAGCAAATGGAGCAACGAAGGCAACAAATAGAGAATACAGAATCACAGAAAATACACGGGCAAGATTCACAGCAAAAGCAGGTGAGAGAATCAAGGAAAACTGGAGAAGAAAATGTGAAGCAAATGGAGCAACGAGGGCAGCAAATAGAGAATATAGAATCACAGAAAATACACGGGCAAGATTCACAGCAAAAGCAGGTGAGAGAATCAAGGCAAACTGCAGGAGAAAATGTGAAGCAAAGTGAGCAAAAGAACCCAACGCAAGTAGACAGCTTTGATCAAAGCAAACAAGAAGTTCCAAAACAACAAATAGGAGCACAGCGAAGGATGATTCGAATAGCTTTTAGGAAAGGTAAGAAAGGATCTACTTTTGTGTCAATTCCAAAAGAAAAAGAATTAGCAAGGAAGGAAAAAGAAAGGCTGGTAAAAGATGCTGCAAGAGCGGCCGAAAATAGACGCAAAAGAAAAGCGAAGTTAGATGCTTGGGATGAATCAAAACGACAGGAGATAGAGAGATTGCAAAGGATAACTGAACAAGAGAAATACGAGAAGGAGAGCAACAAGAGCAGAAGAGAAGGAGAGCAGCAAGAGCAACGACGGCAACGAGTAGGAAATAAAGAATCACAGGAAATAGGAAGACAAGATCCAGTTCGGAAGGAGGAAAGAGATTTGAAACGAACTGAGCAGGGATGTTTACAACACGCATGTCAACATCAATTGAAGCAAGGAGAGAAGAAACCAGTAGAGAAAGAAGATGTACGAAACATAGGAGGGCTCGATTTTCAGCAAAATTTGCGGCAAACAGAGCGAAAGAACCCAAAGCAAGTAAGCAGGGGAAACAAACAGAACGTTTCAAAACAAAACCAAGCAAATGGAGATAAACCTGGAGAAGAAGGATGTGGAAGAAAACCAAAGCTTATACGAATAGAAGTTGGGAAATATAAACAAGAAAGTTGTGATTTCTCAGCAGAAAAAGAGGTATTCAAGAGACTGAAGGCAAGGCGAGCGAAATTTGCAAGGGTGGCAGATGATAATGCGAAAAAGACTGCAGTAGATAATGCAGAATTACAGGAAACAGGGAGGCAAGATTCGCAGCAAGGATTGCAGGAAGAGTCACAAGAAACAGCGCCAGGAGAATGGCAGCAACTAGAACGGATACATTCACAAGGGATAGTGGGGAAGAATCGTTTCAAATAGTATCGAAACAGTCACAGATGATAGCGCAGATAGATATCTAAGTAACAGAACATGACGTATCAAAGAAATTATTACGTGAAGAATCACAGAAAGGAATGCAGGAAAGACCAAAGCAACCACGACGTGAAGAGGTACAGGCAGTGGTACATAGATATTCGCAAGAAATTGTTAAGACGAGCGGGAGGAGCTACAGGAAGCAGAACCGAACCAATTACAGAAAGTAGTGAAGGAAAAACTACAGCAAATAAAGCAGGCAAAAACAGCGGGAGAAGAGTCCCAGGAAGTAATGCAGGAAAATTCACAGGCAAGAGAACAGGAAGAATTATGGGAGATGCAGCCAAGAGCGGTACAGGAAATAATGCGGAGAGATTCGCACGAAACAGAGCAAGAAACGCCACAGCAAGCAGAACGGGAACAGTTACAGGAAACAAGAGAAGGAGAATTACAGAACATAGTACAGGAAAATCCACAGGAGATGGAACAGGAGGAATTACAGGAAATGGTGCAAAGAGCGATGCAGGAAATAATGCGGAGAGATTCACACGAAACAGAGCAAGAGAAGCCACAGCAAGCAGAACGGGAACAGTTACAGGAATAAGAGATGGAGAATTACAGAACATAGTGCAGGAAAATTCACAATATCAAAGGGAGTATCAAAGCAAAATGCAAAACAGATGATATTTGAACAGATACGGAACATTGAGGAGGATCAAGCAAAGCGTCGTCGTGTGCGTCGTGAGCAAGTGAAGCAAAAATGGCAGAGAGAAGTGCAGTTATTACATCAGATTGAGTCAGAGCAAATAGCAATAAAACACAAGTTGCAGGAAATTGCAAGGAATAGATTGCAGCACAATGAAGCAGGAACACGCCAGAAGAGATGCATGGAAAAACTCTCGTTAAATTCGCATAGTAAAGTTGAGGATTAGGTAACTACATGATTGCTTTATTTTGAATTGTTGTACCGAACAACAAGGATACAGATTTTGTAAGACAATAGCATGAGTTGCTTTTGATTTACACCGCAATTCAAAGCGATTATCGCTCACAGACAGAGGCAATTCTCTCAGCCATTACTTCAAAACAAACAAAGCTGCAAAAGTTTTTCTAACACCCAAGTAGCTAGCTCGCTCGTTGTGCATTACAGAAATTGTTTTCAAGAGCAAACATGAGCATCGATCGAAAGAAGGAGGATATATCTACACATTTGCCTCGGCATTTGATTTGTTTGGTTCAGAAGCCGATTGGGAGGCGATTCAATTCTCTCATTTTTTGGGTTTAAGTAAAACACTTACTGCTCAGCTTCTGAACCAAAGAAATAAAATGTCCAAGGTAGGTGTGTAGATATATCCTTCTTCTTGCGATATAAGCTCATGTTTGCTCTAAAAAACCATTTTAGGAATGCAAAACGAGCGAGCTAGCTACCTGGGTTTCAGAGAAACTTTTGCGGCTTTGTTTGTTTTGAATTGTAGGCTGAGGGAATTTCCTTTACTGACTGCATCAACTTTGATTTTATTTGTGTATTTTGGGTTTAATTTCGTAAGAAATAATTATTCATATCATATATTCATATCGATTTCTTCCTTTGTTTTTTAGCAGAAAGAAACTCCACGAACAATAGCAATATTCACACGACCGATTCACCAACCATGTACCGTTGAAAGATGTGGAATATCATATCGGTCAGACTCGGGTTACAAATATCAGTTGATGAGTGCACATTCATCTGATCCAAAGCCACATCAATGTACTTATTGTGCAAAAGGGTGCAAGAATCTCAAAGGACGCAAGTACCACACATGGAGGTCCCATAGGGTGAAGATTCCCGCTTCTATATTTATACCAGCAGCAGACCAACCTCAAACAGTCCATGCGACAAAAGTCGGTCCGGCAACAGCCCAACTAACAACAGTCAATGCAACAACGGTACGGCCTTCATCAGTCCGCCCAAAAACGGTACAAAAGACGGCAGAGCACGAGGAAACGAGAGAATCCAGGTAATAATTCTATCCTACCATTGGACTTTTCTAAAACCTTGAATATTCTCCGAAATTATAGCGTATTTATAATTTAGCTCATTTGAGGACATGACGTCATCCAATCATTAAATCGTAAACTAGAAGTGTGAAAGACTTTTGCTTGATACCATATCGTAGACATTCATAAACTATGCTTTTCTTGAAAATTATTTCATGTTTCATCAAAGGTATAGAAAGTACGATGAGTTTAAGTTTTTCTCAAAAATGTTCTCAAAGGAAGCAACTCTAATTCTGAAAATATTGAAGATTTCGGAAGAGTCCAACGGTAGAATCATTAGTAAAGCAAATTTTGAAGTCATTCATTTCAAAGNATATTCTCCGAAATTATAGCGTATTTATAATTTAGCTCATTTGAGGACATGACGTCATCCAATCATTAAATCGTAAACTAGAAGTGTGAAAGACTTTTGCTTGATACCATATCGTAGACATTCATAAACTATGCTTTTCTTGAAAATTATTTCATGTTTCATCAAAGGTATAGAAAGTACGATGAGTTTAAGTTTTTCTCAAAAATGTTCTCAAAGGAAGCAACTCTAATTCTGAAAATATTGAAGATTTCGGAAGAGTCCAACGGTAGAATCATTAGTAAAGCAAATTTTGAAGTCATTCATTTCAAAGAAGTAGGTCATCGAATTTACACCAATCTTTTCAAAGATTTGGAACCCATGTTGTGTGTCTACTTGATGTTTTGGTTTTATCGCAACATATTCATGAGCGCAATAAACAAACGTTGGTTGCGTGTTGCTCTAGCTCTGAAGAACGTCCAATTTTGCGATATTGGCTGTGGAAAACAGGAAATAAGTAATTAAAGCTAATGGATTTTGGAAGCAGTTGCTGCTTTCGTCACAAGCATTGGAATTTAAATGGGCAAATTATTTCTTTGAACTTTCCGCTCAAAAATATAGAAACAATATATTCAGGAAATGACTTTTCCCGCAACTGATGCCTCTTGCTATTTCTGTGGCTCTTGCCAAGTTTACCTAAGTTTACGATTGGTATGTGTACGAAAAGGTAAAGTCAAGCAGAATCAAAACATTTGTTTCTGCAGTATTTTTTTCAAGAGAATAACGTTAACCCAGTAGCCGTAATTTCTGGTTGGCACGAATTACTGAATCTAAGATCACATATTAGTTAGACCCAGAAATTGGGAAAATGTTGGTAAGGAGGTTTGTATGGGAACGAGAATTCCATCTTCAATTGCGGTCCATTATTTACTTGCTATTGAACTTGAAATTGAATGCAATTGTCAGTTTCAGAAATATAATTTCAATTTCAATTGCAAGTAAACCATGGACTAGCACTGATCGTGGAATTCTCATCATTCCTCCACAAACCTTTTATCAGCATTTTCCTAATTCTTGGTCTGAGTGATTTTACTTTATAAAGATGAGTGATTTTGCTAAACAACATGTTCACACCTATAGGCCGCAATTACGTAAGAGTGTCATTTGCATAAGCGTCAATGGAAAAGATTTGGAGACACCTTGAATTGCGTGATTTATAACGAGGGAATAGTTGTGGTAATATCTTGCAGGATCAATTTACCAATTTACGTAGATTTGTTATGTTGGGATTTGACTTCTCTTATCACCTTTCTTTTGTTTTTTCAATGTCATTGATTTGTTGTTAATTGTATGTACGCAGATGCAGTCCAAGTTGATTTTGTTTGATTCATGTGATTGCTTTGATTGTTGTGATTTTGAACCAAAGCGATTGGATAGATTGTGGTTGGTTGGAGATTATTGAAAGTCTTGAATGCAAACCTACCGTAATTTTAGAACCCAATCTGAATGTACCACAGTTTACTAGCTATCATGCAGGCATTCTCTGCATCCAGCGTGCAGGCTACATTCCCTGCCGGGCAATTACTACAATTTGGGTAATCTGCGCGCAGGCTACAATTTGGCTTTCTGCTGAAGGGAGGTGTATTGACAGTTTTTACATGATTTATTCAACGTACAAGTTTTTCAGGTCTGCCCTGTAGGCTGGCAGTTGTTTTGAGTTTATTTTGGTTTCGTCATGAGAAAAAGTAAAATTTCAGCCAGTGGTTTCTTGTGGTTGGTAGCAATAGCAAGTTGGACTCCACCGAATTTCATATGAAATTGCCAGGCTACTTTTTTGAAGGCATTAGATGTTTATATTGGCAAGCAACTCGTTATTCTCATTTACTCACATTAAACCATCTCGTCGTACTCCATTGATCTTACTCCATTGACCTCCAAANTCTTGAATATTCTCCGAAATTATAGCGTATTTATAATTTAGCTCATTTGAGGACATGACGTCATCAAATCGCTAAATCGTAAACTAGAAGTGTGAAAGACTTTTGCTTGATACCATATCGTAGACATTCATAAACTATGCTTTTCTTGAAATTATTTCATGTTTCGTCAAAGGTATAGAAGTACGATGATTTTAAGTTTTTCTCAAAAATGTTCTCAAAGGAAGCAACTCTAATTCTGAAAATATTGAAGATTTCGCAAGAGTCCAACGGTAGAATCATAGTAAAGCAAATTTTGAAGTCATTCATTTCAAAGAAGTAGGTCATCGAATTTACACCTATCTTTTCAAAGATTTGGAACCCATGTTGTGTGTCTACTTGATGTTTTGGTTTTATCGCAACATATTCATGAGCGCAATAAACAAACGTGTGTTGCGTGTGTTGCTTGGTGTGTTGTTTGTTGCCCTAGCTCTGAAGAACGGCCAAGTCTGCGATATTGGCTGTGGAAAACAGGAAATAAGTAATTAAAGCTAATGGATTTTGGAAGCAGTTGCTGCCTTGGTCACAAGCATTGGAATTTAGATGGGCAAAATATTTCTTTGAACTTTCCGCTCAAAAATATAGAAACAATATATTCAGGAAATGACTTTTCCCGCAACTGATGCCTCTTGCCTCTTACTATTTCTATGGCTCTTGCCAAGTTTACCCAAGTTTACGATGGGGATGTTTACGGATAGGTAAAGTCAAGCAGAATCAAAACATTTGTTTCTGCAGTATTTTTTTCAAGAGAATAACGTCAACCCAGTAGCACGAATGATACTGGTAGTTGGCACGAATTACTGAATTTCTGATCGTTCATTATTTAGACCCAGAAACTGGGAAAGTGCTGGTAAGGGGGTTTGTATGGGAACGAGAATTCCATGTTCAATTGCGGTCCATTATTTACTTGCTATTGAAATTGAAGTTGAATGCAATTATCACTTTCAGAAATATAATTTCAATTTCAATTGCAAGTAAACCATGGACTAGCACTGAGCGTGGAATTCTCATCATTCCTCCACAAACCTTTTATCAGCATTTTCCTAATTCTTGGCCTGAGTGATTTTACTTTATAAAGATGAGTGATTTTGCTAAACAACATGTTCACACCTATAGGCCGCAATTACGTAAGAGTGCCATTTGCATAAGCGTCAACGGAAAAAATTTGGAGACACCAATTTACACCAGGATTAAAGAAGCATATAATCTTGAATTGCTTAATTTATAACAAGGGAATAGTTGAGGTAATATCTTGCAGGATCAATTTACCAATTTACGTAGATTTGTTATTTTGGGATTTGATTTCTCTTATCACCTTTCTTTTGTTTTTTCAATGTCGTTGATTTGTTGTTAATTGTATGTGCGCAAATGCAGTCCAAGTTGATTTTGTTTGATTCATGTGATTGCTTTGATTGTTGTGATTTTGAACCAAAGCGATTGGATAGATTGTGGTTGGTTGGAGATTATTGAAAGTCTTGAATGTAAACCGAAATTTTAGAACCCAATCTGAATGTACCACAGTTTACTAGCTATCAAGCAGGCATTCTCTGCATCCAGCGTGCAGGCTACATTCCCTGCCGGGCAATTACTACAATTTGGGTGATCTGCGCGCAGGCTACAATTTGGCTTTCTGCTGAAGAGAGGTGTATTGACAGTTTTTACATGATTTATTCAACGTACAAGTTTTTCAGGTCTGCCCTGTAGGCTGGCAGTTGTTTTGAGTTTATTTTGGTTTCGTCATGAGAAAAAGTAAAATTTCAGCCAGTGGTTTCTTGTGGTTGGTAGCAATAGCAAGTTGGACTCCACCGAATTTCATATGAAATTGCCAGGCTACTTTTTTGAAGGCATTAGATGTTTATATTGGCAAGCAACTCGTTATTCTCATTTACTCACATTAAACCATCTCGTCGTACTCCATTGATCTTACTCCATTGACCTCCAAAAATACTTGTACAGTAGCTGACGAATTTTGTGCGTCAATACTAATGCATTAAAAAAATGACTCACTAAAGATGAGTAACATTTTCACTAGATGAATAATAACGCAAAAACAGAAACACATCCGATTCAGGAAACAAATGTTCTACGTCAGAAGTGCTATTCCGCCTGCTTCCAGCCACCCTTGGATGATAATTTCTTGCACAACATCATCGAATTTGTGTTAATTTTTACACAGAGCAGGCGTTTTTTTTATGGTTACCCCCTTGCGAAAAATTGCGAAAGTTGCCTGTTGTTGTTGTGTAAGCAATCAATGAATCAATAAATCAATAATCAATAGATCAATCAATCGATCTTTCCCGAAAACCGAAGCTTCGCTATTTAATTTTGAGCCGTGAAAGAGGCAGCAGGTCTTCACGCTGGTTTCATCGTAAAGTGTGTATTTAGGTGAGTAAATTGCCGATTAAACTTCATAACAGACACTGATAAATTTCATAGTCCGATGATAATTTGTGCAAGTGATTAGATTGTTCCTTTGAACGCCGTTTGTGTTCGTGCAGGACGCTCTGAACTGAAGTTGTAGGCCGGATTTGATCATGGACATGTGTGGGAGAAATATTTTGATTTTCTTTGGGTGATTGATAAAAGTTTTGACCACATGAAGATCGAGTAACTGAACATGAAACATCTAATATTAGTCCTGGAAAATTGAGTTTGAAGGTCGGCGAAGATTTTGAAATGTGGCATTACGTTGAAGTTTTGTTGAGAAGTCGAGAAGTCGAAGAGGGTCGGTAAAGTAGTCCATTCGATAATTTATCCGAGGAGAAATTATCTGGGTGTCCGGTGTGTTTTGGTTTTATAAAATAATTTTTTTGAGATTTTCTATCTCCTGAAAACTCAACAACTGTTGCAAACTTTGTTGCCTGCTTTGGATACCTGCTAAACCTCTCTTGGGACATGCCTCTATTATCCTTTAGTTGGTGTTTCTCTTCCATATCTTTCTACTGTTCCCCATAACAGATCCATTCTTTACACAGTTAATTTGATTCTCCCATGGCAATTATCAGTAAAAAAGAATTTGTTTAACTGCTATTCATCGAATATGATCTCCAAGTAATAGTCTCATCAAGCCATTTACTATGATCAAGCTATCTATAATTATCTGAGATTTGCTTTGCTGTCATTCACCAGATTGTTTCAATCAGTTAGTTCAGGCCCTACTGATGACCTTTACCTTTTCTATCACAAGAATTTTCAAGAATTCTTGACATTCTGATAAAATGTCTTGAGAGGTATGAAGACTAACAATTTTAAGCAAAGATTGTGAAAACATTGTGCAAGAATTCTTCAGCTAAAAAATGGTTTGATGTTTTTATACTTTCCACAAAAATTTGTGCGTAAATGTGTGCAAGGCCTATGCAGTACAGTTGTGATACCATGGGGGATTGGGAGCTAGGCCAGTCTGCAGAGTGTGGCAGCTGCATGCGCAAGGACTGTTCAAAATTTTGTGTGCACGCCGATTTTGAGCAAGATCTTTTGTTCACTATTTTGAAAACAAAGGAATCAAAGACCTTGCACGTGAGCACGCCACAGCTTCATTGGTCTGCACGCATGAAATCTCATCAAGAACTGCCAGTCTCTGCACATTGGGGGCTAAGGATGATTCCTCCAATCTTCTTTCCAAAACATATTGTCCAATTTGCGTATGGAGGAAGTGTCAAGGGAGATGTTGCTAGATTTTAGCATTTGCTGTAGGCAAGTGTNAGTCTGCAGAGTGTGGCAGCTGCATGCGCAAGGACTGTTCAAAATTTGGTGTGCACGCCGATTTTGAGCAAGATCTTTTGTTCACTATTTTGAAAACAAAGGAATCAAAGACCTTGCACGTGAGCACGCCACAGCTTCATTGGTCTGCACGCATGAAATCTCATCAAGAACTGCCAGTCTCTGCACATTGGGGGCTAAGGATGATTCCTCCAATCTTCTTTCCAAAACATATTGTCCAATTTGCGTATGGAGGAAGTGTCAAGGGAGATGTTGCTAGATTTTAGCATTTGCTGTAGGCAAGTGTATGTTTCTGAAGGGTAAAAGGAGGCATTTCCTTTATGGAGAAGGTGTTGTCCAACATTTTCTGAAGCCCCATTTTTCCTCCCCAACTTCCAGGTAACCTTCAGTTTGCTTTGGGATTGCTGACTACAGTAGCTCAAATTTTGTGTTTGTCTATGTTTATTGTTGATATGAATATTCAGGAGGATGGTTATGGTTGGTAAAATTTGCTTATGATAGATTTCTTCCTTCCATAGGTCACTGATTTCCGCAGCGACGAGATGCCAGAACGCAAAAGATGCCCACCCTTCTGTCCTGATACCTGTGATGTTACCCATGACAAATTCATCATCTGTCTCATCAATATGCAAGAGGGAGACAGAAAGTCGTATGAAAGATTCAAAGCACTGTTCCAACATTACCGCCCCAACCGACACCCAGAAGAACCTGTTCAAGACCCGATCAGAGAATACCAACATCCACTCCTTCATTGGGCCAGCGTCCTGGGGAAAGTGTCTGCAGTTAACTACCTCATAAACAAGGGGTACCAGCCTGATATCAGATCCCAAGAGAAGGGAGAAACAGCTCTGCATCGAGTCGTGCTATGCCTGTATCGTTCAATGGAGAAATATAGAATTGAAAGGCAATCAAAGCGATTTGAAAACTTGACTGAATTGCTTGCCCCTGCTCTTTTTGTGCAAGATGATAACGGGAATACGCCATTACATTCTTGTGCTGTGTACATAACAACAATCCTCACTGGAGCCCAGAGTTTGTTCTACAGGATGGCACTCACAAAAATGATAACAAAGGTTGTCAATATGGAGGAGCGGGGTCTTTCTAAGACTGATGGTCTGAATATACGTAATAAAGAAGGCAAGACCATCCTCCATATACTTGCTTCTAGCAAGTTGGAGTATTGTGTGGAACTTGTGGGTTTATTGTTAGAAAGTGGTGCAGATCCAGAAATAAGGAACTTTGAAGGAAAGTCTGCCTTTGACATCGCTGAAGAGACATCAAAAAGGATGGCTGCAGAAGTAACTCATCTAAGATCAAGAAAAAGGCAATTTAACAGCAGTACCCCAATTGGAACACATTCTACAAGTTCCTGTGCAACAGTATCAAAAAGTGTAATCCCAGCAAAACGACCCAAGCATTCAATGGACCAAAATCTTGTGACAAGTACCAGCAAAGATGACATTGAGGAAAAATACCTTTCAGAGACGACAAGCAGTGAATCTGATTCAGAAAACAGAATGAAGATACACAAAGTTTTCAAACGAAAAGGAGATGTGCGACCATCTCTGGTCAGTGGTTCTGTTGCAAGTGGCAGTTCTGTTTCAGCTCAAAATGAACACAGTGGGGCTACCGCTACTGCAGTCCCTTCAAGCACAGTTGCAACAAGTCCAGTTCATGTGCCAAACGTCAAGCAAGAATCAAGCCCAAAAACATTAGATAAGCCAAAGGAACGCAGTGCAGACTCAGGTTGGTTTCGTTTACTAACATATCTGACTTTCTCGTTAATGTAGAGTAGTAAAGTTTTTTAGGTGGTGGTAGCATATCATCGTGTCTGCCTCTGCCAGAAGCAATTGAATACTGCCATTGCACTCAAGTAAATACAGGGAGAACTAGGGCAGCACAGTGAATGAAAGAATGAGGAGGAAGCCTTTGTAGATCTTTGGGATAAGAGAACATACAGTCAGAATGGCATAGGTCAGATCGTTACAGCTCTAGACCAAGGAAAACTGTCAAACTTACAAAAAACTTGGCTTGATGCAAATGATTTGAAAGGAAAAGTGCAGCTGGGACTCAAGTATGTCCAACTTCTTCTAACTTACGCAGATATCCAGCTTGCGCAAATCCAGCATATGCGAGTTTGACCACAGTGAGATTTTTCCCAGGCAAGCAGATCTGTGGGAAGCCCCAGGGGGGGGGGGTACATCACATATTTTGGGTATGGGAATGTGCCATCGGGAAGGGTATTGATTTTCGCAATTTTGGTATAAGGAACCGTATCAATTTTCACGATTTTGGTAAAAGGAACGGTATCGATTTTCACGATTTTGGTATAAGGAACGGTATCGATTTTTGCGATTTTGGTATAAGTATAAGGTCAGATATACATTTTCGGAAAATTGGNACTTAAGCAGATATCCAGCTTGCGCAAAACAGCATATGCGAGTTTGACCACAGTGAGATTTTTCCCAGGCAAGCAGATCTGTGGGAAGCCCCAGGGGGGGGGGGTACATCACATATTTTGGGTATGGGAATGTGCCATCGGGAAGGGTATTGATTTTCGCAATTTTGGTATAAGGAACCGTATCAATTTTCACGATTTTGGTAAAAGGAACGGTATCGATTTTCACGATTTTGGTATAAGGAACGGTATCGATTTTTGCGATTTTGGTATAAGTATAAGGTCAGATATACATTTTCGGAAAATTGGTACAAGGTCGGGTATACTGTTGCGGAAAATTGGTATAAGGAATGGGTATGTTTTTGAAGCTTCAATGGCACGTCCCCAACCAAAACCTGGTCAAGTACCCCCCCAGGGTGGGAAGCATCTTAAATTTGGGGGGGCACTAATTAGCCTGAGTGCATCCCCTACTGTTTCCGTTGAGTTAAAATTTTCCGTTGAATTGAATTCATTTTATACTGGCATCAGTCGGGGATACAGGCAGTCTATTGCATGTGGTCCTCTTCTGTCTGATCTCCAGGGGCATTTGTCATAGCATATGTCATTCACAGGAAGTCGTGAATCCATATCCAGCAGGCGGTAATTCTCATTGATTTAGACAGGATATCAATTCATGACACTTCACATGACAAAAGTTAAACAACACATTCAGAAGGGTCGCCTTCACATCAGATGCTGACAGACTTTCTCATGCAATATGCAATAGCATTTCAGAGTCACGCAAAGGGATTTCTTTTTCAAAACCACGTAATACGAATGCGGGCCTGTATTCCGACTATTTACCAGTCCTACAATTTTATTTATCACCAGTTCGGTGCTTACTCGCTGTTTCCAAACTTCTGTCAGTTGGACAAGCTCTTATTTTTTTCAGCCTGATGTTGGGACGATTCTTGAACACAATTTAGGATCTATCACTTGTCTGCTTCGTTTCAAATATTCCTCTTTCAATTGCTCTGTTGGTTACACAAATGGTCCTCCTGAACTTGGGGCTTTGCTGTGGTCTTGTTCCCAGTCTTTTTATGTGCATGTTGTACACGTTTTTTCATAAGAAATTCGTTTATAAGAAACTAGTACTACGATAACCAACAAGTTAACAATTAAGAACAGTTAAGAAACTCTTAAAATTTTATTCTGTATGTCTCCCTTATTTTATGTCGCTCTAACAAAGCTACCTTCATTTTTTCAATGCAAAATGCAGCGCCTTTGTCGATAAGAAGGCTCAACTTCGAAAAATAACGCAATTTTAGGCCCAAAAAATAAGAAACGTTTTACTACTAAAGTACCGAAATTTTCATGCGAAATTAAGAAACTTTTAGTACTAAGTGCTGATCCAAGTTTCTTACAAAAAACATGGATACTTTCGTTTGTTTATTTTTGCTGTTAGTAACTTATTAGTTCATTAGTAATTTCATTGCTATTGCAACTGCAGATAGATTTGAGGATAACTATGATTATGGGAGACTCGTCACTTTTTAGCTATTCTGAAAAAGAATCTGCATCGAAGGATATTCTCGTAAATTTGTAGAATTTTCTAACTTGTACAAAAGTGATATAAGCTCCAACAACGCCTCTCAATCGAACCCTTTCGATGAATGTATAGAAATATCGCTCGATTCAGACTCTTTTAGAAAAACGTATCATCTTTAAATTTGCAACTCTTATCCCTACAGGACCTAATAAACAATTTTCTTATCTCTTGTAGTATTATTACTAGTGCTGCTTCCCCCCACCCCCCCTTCCAATTTCTTCTTTTTTGCTTACCTTATCATTTCATTTTATTCACTTTACTATCACGGTGTATTCCACGTCACATTCTATGCCTAATTCTGTTGCCGTTCTCCAAATCACGTATCTATCTTTTGATATTACCCTTCGAATCTATCATTCTTTCCTCGCTTCTTCCTCTATTTTTAACCCTGATGAAGAGTTATGCTCGAAACGTCATTAATATCTTAGTCTTCGTACAAAGTCGAAATTTTAGATGAATTTTTGTTATTTATTGATACAATCGACGTGGACCACGCACAACAACTTTGTTTTCTTTCATAGAATTGCTTGAAGGTCTATTGGAGGGAATAGAATGTTACACCGTCAAATTCTGGTTTCCGTAACTCTTCTTTGAATTATTATAGCAGCTTGATGAATCATTAAGCAAGTTAGGGTTTACTTGATTCCTTTTTCAATTCGATTTTCTTGTCTTCCCAAAGATGGTCACAGAATGAGTTCAGGAAGCGCCCCTCGATTGGAAATTCTTCTGAAGAAAACAAACCAACAAGGACTTGTTCTCAATGCCGTTGAAGAAAATCGAAAACAACTTGAAGCAGATTGCATGAGAAGTGACAAAATACTTGCAGGTAAGAGAATTGCTCTATTTCTACTCTTGGAGCTCGAACGATACTTGCATTATTCCAGTTTCTTTTTCATCTGTTCCTCAACAAAATCAAAATCTCCGACGACAGGTACAATCTAATGTCATACGAAAAAGGGATGCAAGGGTCTCATCTACATATTCACAGAGGCCAAGAAGGGCAATACACCAGTCCAGGCGAGGCGTTGCTTGTCGGATTTGCAGAGGTGCTTGCAACCAACAAAGTTATGGAGAATAATAATATTGGCACTCAGGACTCAGAAACACAGAAACACCACAAACACGTCGACGACTGGTATCATTGTGTGAGGATTGGCCCTCTAGGATTTTTATGAGTTTATCCATTTCACCATGATTTCCCTTCAGCTTTTTAAGTCATTTTTTGTTCATTTTATTTTATTTTATTCATGATTTGCCTTTCAGATTATGACTAGGGGGTGTTGTTGCGCATGCGCATGGTTTCGCCATTAATTACGTAATAGCCTCGCTTTCATTCCTTTTCGGGATTTCCTTATTAGTCGATTCATATGAGATATAAATATTATTGCCGATATTTGGTCCTGGAGCAAAGGACTTCCTGGAGGTTAAAAATAAAGTAAATGTTGCTGGTGAGGAAATCCTACATTCCCAAATGAAATATCGTCACCAATTTGTAGCCTAAATCATTGCCTAAATTTTCAAGACATTATTATTCGACATCAATCGGAGGGCAAGAACGACGATGAAAAAGATCATGTTCATATCAGTTGATATTTCTATTCAGTGGCAAATCCGTTTTTGTTATTGGAGTGACAAATCCATTTGATAATAATTACAGTCCACAGTCCAGTTCGACAATCCATGCCTGTAATACTTTATGATATCTAGATCATTANATGCTTGTCGGATTTGCAAAGGTGCTTGCAACCAACAAAGTTATGGAGAATAATGATATTGGCACTCAGGACTCAGAAACACAGAAACACCACAAACACGTCGACGACTGGTATCATTGTGTGAGGATTGGCCCTCTAGGATTTTTATGAGTTTATCCATTTCACCATGATTTCCCTTCAGCTTTTTAAGTCATTTTTTGTTCATTTTATTTTATTTTATTCATGATTTGCCTTTCAGATTATTACTAGGGGGTTTTATTGTGCATGGTTTCGCCATTAATTACGTAATAGCCTCGCTTTCATTCCTTTTCGGGATTTCCTTATTAGTTCGTTTCATATGAGATATAAATATTATTGCCGATATTTGGTCCTGGAGTAAAGGACTTCCTGGAGGTTAAAAGTAAAGTAAATGTTGCCAGTGAGGAAATCCTACATTTCCAAATGAAATATCGTCACCAATTTGTAGCCTAAATCATAGCCTAAATTTTCAAGACATTATTATTCGACATCAATCGGAGGGCAAGAACGACGATGAAAAGATCATGTTCATATCAGTTGATATTTCTATTCAGTTGCAAATCATTGATATTGGAATGCCACAGTCCAGTTCGACAATCCATGCCTGTAATACTTTATGATATCTAGAGCATTATTAAATGTTTAAATAAAAAGAACGTTTCGGGTCCATTCGAAGATCCATCATCAGCGTGTATAAGTGGGCGCGAATCGCCATTTAATAAGGACAGTAACGAAGGATACCAAAACAGGGCAAAAATTCGGCATCAGGCTTTGTTAAACGTGTCCTTTAGCAGTGTCCCTGTCCTATTTTTGTGCCTCGTATCATTTGAAAGAAACATCCAAAGAATGAAATGGTTAACTAAAGTGTGCCTGTTACTCCAATCGGGTAGGATTTATGCCATAGCCAAGACTAACCTATGGAAAATGCTATACATTTATTTGCAGAATAATTTCAGATTTTTTCTCAAGGTACTTTGCCCAACATCCAACGATTAACTGCAAGGATAATGTTTTGAGGTCCTTTGGCTAATGACTGTGATTATGCCAGACATCAAAGTAAAAAGGGGAAATTGATACTTTGTCAATTGATACTCTGAAAAAATGATTTCTGCGGATTAATTAACAAACAGATTACAAATCACCTAATATCACATACAGATATTGTTACGCAAAAGTTTAGGAGGGATTATATCTGAAAGGAAGATTGCTTCCTATGCGCCTCATATGCCTGAGTCACAAAGTGTGTAATGACGCAAAACTGGTGACACATAAATNATGATTTCTGCGGATTAATTAACAAACAGATTACAAATCACCTAATATCACATACAGATATTGTTACGCAAAAGTTTAGGAGGGATTATATCTGAAAGGAAGATTGCTTCCTATGCGCCTCATATGCCTGAGTCACAAAGTGTGTAATGACGCAAAACTGGTGACACATAAATATGAGTGACTTCGAAAACCAAACAAACATTAATACGAAAATGAATCACAATATTTTTCATCGCTTTGACTTTGAGCCGATGCTTCCTCGTATAGCTTTTGGATTTCCTTTCTTCAGGTCGCTTTTATCTTTTGGTGTATGATTAACTATTTTTATTACTTAAACTATTATCCACCAATTTTCCCACGTCATTTTCCTGTCATGAATTTTTATGACATATTTGCATAGTTTGTTAATCAAACTTCAGTATTTAACGGACAATTATTTTCTTTTCATCATTTATTTATCCACCAGGTGAGCCAGAAAAATTTCCCGCTTTGGAAAACTCATATCACCAAGAGTATTTATCGGATTTGAATGATTTAAATTCTAGATGAAAGTTTAAAGACCGAAATATTTTTGTGATTTCTCTCTCGTCTTTATGAGCACTGAAGACATAGGGAAATAATTTCAACTTTGCGAAATGTTTTGGTTGAAAAATGCCAGAAAAAGGGCCTAAAACACTTGATCAAATCGTAAAGACTCCTTGATTTTTTTCAAAATGGCGACAATTTAATTATTTTTGAAAAAATGCATGGAAAATTTTGAAAAAGTTTAAATCATCCCAAACCAATAGAGGAAAAATGATATAACCTTCAAAAACCCATAGTTTATAAAGGTCTACAATATGGTTGCAAGCAGAACTCTGTAGCTTTTCTGGTTTAGGATTTAGAAATTTGATGACGCCATAGCCTCAAATTTAATAAAGGGCGCCATTTTGAAACTAGTCAAGATATCAATAAATGTCCATGGCAGAGTTACAGCAAAAAACCCTAAATTCCTTCCAAGCCATTTAATTCAGAGAAAACTGTAATAGAATCTTGCACGGACCTTTTTAAAGATTTGAGCCGTCCTAGTGCTATCAGTTTTCAAATGTGGGTACTTTTTGCTGGTTCATCCAATATGTAATATTCAGATTTGATAATGGTGTATTTTTCTTTCAACAGATCACACTGCGACGAAAACAACAATATACAAAGATTATTTATCGATTGAGAAAGAAATAAAAACGAAAGAAGAGGAACTTGCAGAATTGAAAAATAAACTATTAAAACGAAAACAAGATATGAAGGACATTAAAATGAAAATAAAAGACGAAGAAGCCTCGAGAGAACGAATGGCAGAGAAACTTGGAGACTATGAGAATATAATCAAATTATTTCACAGTGTATGATATCATGGTAAGGCTTTTGTTTTTATCATGCAATGGATTTTGGTTTTCTCGTGCACCTACGAGAAATTCAGTTTGCTCGCCAAAATAATCCTGATGTATTCAGAGAATATCCAACTAAGAAATAGCAAGAGAGGTAATCTCGCAAGCAGTTGAAAAGGAGTTGATACGAAGAAGTAAACAGCATTTAATCAACAGTCAAAATAGACCTTTTGCCTGTTCTTCTGAAGAGTCTGGACAGAGCGATATTTTTATACATTTTGCAGAAATCTGACAAATTTTTTATGTGCACAACAATGGCAGAAGCTCGAACGACACTCAATCGAAACCCTCACATAAAGATGAATAAAAGTGTTGCTCGATCTAGACTGTTTTGTAAAATGGCTACAAGGTTTATCATTTGCCTAATATCCTTGGAGCTAAAGTGAGAGCATTCCTTACCCGGTTTCCCCTGAAACGTCAAAAACTCAGTGGCCTAGAAGGGGAGATTTCTTTTGCAAGAGACATGTTTCAATGTTCTCAGAACCTACAAGATTTCGTATGATGATTTCTTGAAGAAGCTTTTGTTTTAAGGTGTGCTGCAAAACTGCCCTATATTTTGTAAATAGTAGTAAGTTGTTCCGTGAGATGTTAGCATATAACGAGAAGTCGTTGACGAAGGAGTTAAAGTCTCTTGGGCAACCGTGATGCATTGCGCTTAATTTGAAATTGTGGCCTAATTTCATGCTTCATAAAAACAATTTAGGCAAGTCAGGAGCACGTCATTGCAGCTCCAGATGTGGCCTTATTCCTTCGTGCATGTGTTATATAATTGATTTGAATTGAATGAATCCCACGAAAAGCAAAACAAACAATCGAAATGCATGCATGTTGGCCAAGAGCCTTTAAGTTCCGCAAAAATTGCCAACCCTTTTCTATTACTCACAGCAAAAGATCGAATGTGGTCATAGAAGATTTAGCAAACGTGAAGCACAACATAGTATTTAAATGTTTGAGAACTTTACAGTTAAGAGTTTTTGGAGTTCCTTGTCCACGGAGGGGGGGGGGGTTTTGGGTAGGATCGGCCACGAGCATATTCAGAGTGGTACCGTTGGCTAGACTTATTTTTAGGAACATGGTATCTTTGCCGATACCCTTAGCTAGATTCGTTTCCAGCCTTTCGAGTCAGCATATATCTCAAAGTATTTAGTTTGAATTCGGAAATCAATTTTTTTATTTAAAAAGTCAATTTGTTTCGTTTACTAGTTTATTATCGACAAAAATGGGTGGTGAGGATGAAATTCCTATTTCCAGAGGCTTCGTTAAAAATCAATATACAAATTACCTGAAAACTTGACCGCTCCCTAGACCAGTATTGTCAATATGATACCCTTGGCTGGACCAAGATTTCAAAAAGGTATTCCTTGGCCAGACTAGAAGCCCGAAAAATTATACCCTTGCTCGCTGCACATCACCAGGTACCTTTACTATGAAATAAATATGAAATAATTTTTATTCAAGCGGATATAGAAGTAAAGTATAGAAGTATAGTTTATTTGTTTCATGCTGTTGCATGTTAAACAAAGCTCCATTACTGGATGATGCTGTTGAATGTATGCACTGTTTGAAAATTCTACTGAAAAAAATTCAACGCACTGTCTTAGTCGCAAATCAAGAATCATCGAAAATCAGCTGCTTGAGCTTTGGCAAAAAGTGTAAGTGCAGTGCTCAGTGTAATCGACTTTTTAACCATCAAAGTGGAAAAAGAATGTTTTCTGAGCTCAGTCATTGCTATTAAATGATATTGAAACTGTTGAATCGTAATTATGCGTTCTCATCAATACTGACCTTCAAAAATTCAAAATTTATGCGATAGTAAACAGCCCATTTTTGGCTGCTTTTGGAAAATTGAGAAACAGGAATTTTGGCTGGGTCCTGATTTGATTTCACAAGAAAATAATGCACCTAATATTACGAGAAGAGTCTCAAAAATTAAGTTGATGCCTCGGTAAGGTGATGGAATTGAAATAGTAGAAATAGGCTGCATAACATTTCCTGTACAATTAATCAAACAGTGTATACATTTTACTGACTCACCAGTTGTTGCTTCCAGCTGTTGCTTGGCTGTTTATCGCTTGCTGCATGCAAACTAAGGTAGGGAGAAATGCATAGCTGTGTGGTTCTGCTTATGCTGCATGTAGTTGCGCTGAAGGAACGTAAATAATAGAAAATGTAGAAAAATACCGGGTGTGAGTCAAAAAGAGTTAAAATGTTTAGCGGGCTGTGGAATGAAAAGTACGTGGCCGATATTCAAAACTGAAATTTTAATCTATCAGTCAAAGACTAATTTAGATGTGAACATTTTGTTTGGTAAAAGCACTCACCTTTTGGACCCAGAAATTAGAAATATGCTGGTAAAGGGTTTGTATGGGAACGAGAATTACCGTGTACAATTCCGCTAAGCGTGTTGATCTTTTTTGACTCTCCCTGTACATGCAGAAATTTAACAAATAGGATTATTTAGTTGAGGTAAAAAAGGTTGATTTAAGTTAAATAAACTGCTCAGATTCCATCTGTCAACATTTATTCGACTTTAGGCAATAGGTTAGGGTTAACTTTCACTTCTGTATCAAAACAAGGCCAACATTTGTTTGCAACAATTCCAAAATGCATGGTTTTCCTGTTAGCTTCAACACCGGTGCCCTATACGAAATACCAGTTTCTGAAATTTCTAATGTTGAGAATTGATGGAACTCTGATGGAGTAAAATTTATGCGTGGTAGTTCTTTTGGTTGTCTGTAGACAAATATGGTTTCTTCATTATATTTTTTAGTATATCGCACAATATTCTACGGAGAACTCAATTGGTGAAAAACGCACTTAAATAGTATAGTACAGAGTCGTATAGAAAGTATACATTTTTCGGTATTGCTAATTTTTTTATCGGTTGGTTGACTAATATATTAAAATTTTTATGTTCTAATGATACGATATTTTGATTGGAACACATCATGGAGAAATTCCTTGAACAATTTCGTTTTATTTTCGCCTACTTCTAAGTTGTACATGGACAGATCGGAAATTCTTTAGTTTTATTGGTCGATCAAAATTGACCTTTGGCTGTTCTAAAAAGGAATGTGGATAGAGCAATATTTCTATGCATCTTGTTTGCATAGGTCCCAAATCTTTAAAAAGGTTGGTGTAAAATTCAGGGACCTATTTCTTTGAACTGAATTATTTCAAAGAAACTTTAGCTATTTGTCTATAATTCCACCGTATTGTATTTTCTAAACTGTTTGATGCAACATGAAATAGTTTCGAAGAAAACCATAGTTTATGCATGTCTACGATATGGTATCAAGCAAAAGTTTGTCACTCTTCTGGTTTTCGTATGATTTAGAAATTTGATGACGTCATATCGTCAATTGAATTGAAATGTAAGATACGCTTTAACTTACAAAAATATTCATAACTNTTTTCGGTATTGCTAATTTTTTTATCGGTTGGTTGACTAATATATTAAAATTTTTATGTTCTAATGATACGATATTTTGATTGGAACACATCATGGAGAAATTCCTTGAACAATTTCGTTTTATTTTCGCCTACTTCTAAGTTGTACATGGACAGATCGGAAATTCTTTAGTTTTATTGGTCGATCAAAATTGACCTTTGGCTGTTCTAAAAAGGAATGTGGATAGAGCAATATTTCTATGCATCTTGTTTGCATAGGTCCCAAATCTTTAAAAAGGTTGGTGTAAAATTCAGGGACCTATTTCTTTGAACTGAATTATTTCAAAGAAACTTTAGCTATTTGTCTATAATTCCACCGTATTGTATTTTCTAAACTGTTTGATGCAACATGAAATAGTTTCGAAGAAAACCATAGTTTATGCATGTCTACGATATGGTATCAAGCAAAAGTTTGTCACTCTTCTGGTTTTCGTATGATTTAGAAATTTGATGACGTCATATCGTCAATTGAATTGAAATGTAAGATACGCTTTAACTTACAAAAATATTCATAACTTCTGAAAAGTCCAACGGTAGAATTATAGATAAGTATCTAAAGTTTCTTCCAAGCCATTTAATCAGAAGAAATAGATCGTAGAATGTTACACCCACCTCTTTATGCCGAGTTAAAGATTTGAAACCTATGGTCATCTTGTTTAATTTTCGAATGTCCATACGAAATGATCGAAGATCTGACGCAACTCAATCGAGCCTTTCGTATATAAATGTATAAAAATATCTCTCGATCCTGACTCATTTGAAGAACAGCTAAAAGGTTTCTTTACTGAAGAAATGCTATACTTTCTGTACAAAAATAGACGCAGGAGAAACATGCATATTGGTCATTTTGAAGAAAATCTTGAAAATTTCGAGAAAATATCTCTTCGCAAAACTTCCTCCTCTAAAACTTGCAAGCGAGGAGCTCGACATTTTTCAACTTTGGGTATCTTCTCATCATTTCTCTGTTGGTATAATTCTTTGCTCAACAATTTTGACGCTATAATTTCAAGGAGTCAAAACTCTCATTTTCACCAAAACGTACCGCCAAGATTAGCTAATTTTCAAGTCCTTGTTTTGCATAAAAACATATAGGCTTCTCTATTTTGCTAAAATAAGCTGATTTGAAAATTAAGCCAATTTTAGCTGAAATAGACGACTTTTGAGAATCCCAATTTTTGGGCAAAAAGTAAGGCTATAGGCTTTGCTTTATCGCTAAAATAGGCTGGATTTGAGAATCGTTATTTTTGGCCAAAATTAAGGCTATATGCTTTGCTTTTGTGCTAAAATAGACTGGTTTTGAGAATCAGTATTTTTGGCTAAAAGTTGAGGCTATAGGCTTTGCTTTTGTGCTAAAATAGACTGGTTTTGAGAATCACTACGGTATCACCCCGCCACTAAGAAACGCATTATGTAAAACCAGGCTGTTTCGTTTCTTATAAATATCATATAAATGTTATATCAAACCAAATGTTGACAATGACCATAGTGCCATATGGCAGGCTGCAGTTTCTTATACGTCAGTTTCTTAGTGGCGGGGTAATACTGTATTTTTGGCTTTGCTTTATCGCTAAAATTCGCTGGTTTTGAGAATCATTATTTTGGGCCAAAAAGTAAGGCTATAGGCTTTGATTTTTCGCCAAAATTGGTTGCTTTTGAGAATCAATATTCATGGCTAAAAGGTGAGGCTATAGGCTTTGATTTTTCGCTAAAATAGGCTGGTTTTGAGAATCATTATTTATGGCTAAAAAGTAAGGCTATAGGCTTTGATTTTTCGCTAAAATAGGCTGGTTTTGAGAATCATTATTTTTGGTTCAAAAGTAAGGCTATATGCTTTGCTTTTTCGCTAAAATAGACTGGTTTCATTATTTTTGGCCAAAATTAAGGCTATATGCTTTGCTTTTTCTCTAAAATAGGCTGACTTTGAGAATCGTTATTTTTGGCCTAAATTAAGGCTATATGCTTTGCTTTTTCGCTAAAATAGGCTGAATTTGAGAATCGTTATTTTTGGCCAAAATTAAGGCTATATGCTTTGCTTTTTCGCTAAAATAGACTGGTTTTGAGAATCATTATTTTTGGCTAAAAAGTAAGGCTACAGGCTTTGATTTTTCGCCAAAATTGGT
>REGL01000272.1:230189-252087 GCA_004194395.1 Aurelia aurita complex sp. Pacific
AACAATTCTCGAATTAATGCAAAATAGATTCCCGAATATATTCAACGCGTTTTCCCAGGCACATCACTTCAATCCAAAAGTCTCGTAAATTTTCCAAAATGATTCTAAAAGTCTTGAAAATCACCAAGATGTTCACAGTCTGCAAAATCCCAACAATAAAAACAGATATTTCGAAAACCTACAAAAATCCCACAAGTTCCTCCCAACAAATGGTACAAATAAAAAGATCTTTTAAAATTCTTTGAAAATATCAATGATAATTTAAATCCTCAAAGATCTTGGCAAAATCTCGAAAAATCTTTAGAAATCTCGAAAAGTCTTCAAAAATCTCAGAGAGGGAGTGATACGCTGTTTGAGGGAGTGATACACCTCTTCATCCCACCCTCACTCACTTATCATAAACCTTTTTCGCAGTGTTGATGAAACGTATAGTAATTATCAATTAAAACCCTTCATTCTTATTTGCTAGATGCCTAGATGCGTAGACTATGCCGTAATATATATACTCTTCTATGTAGAGCGTACATGCATTTTTTATAGAAACCAGTTATGAAAAACTCAAAGGTCAATTGGAACTCAAAAAACTTTTTTCAATTTTGATCAGAGTTGCAAAGTGTCAACTCAAACTGCCAACTCAAATAACACTAAAAAGCATTGATATTCTTGGTTCAATTATTTTTCATGAATTTAGATATGAATTTTATGAGTGAAATTTTACTAAGTTAGTTTTTCATCAAACTGAAATTCAATTTGATTTTCAACAAAATTCTTTGCCGAAAGAATTCATAGATTCGTACCCTGGGCATAAGACTCTCTAAAAAATTGAGCTTCTGGAGATATCAATTTTATAGAGTCTAGTACCCAGGGTACGAATTTTTGAGCCAAGAATATCAAGCCTTAGTATATCGAAATGCCCTCATCAAATCAATTTGCTGCAGTCTTCAAATTCCAAAAATTATGAAAAGATCGAGGTTAGAAAAGGTACCCACAACTTCTTATCAGTCCAGAAAAATAGATATTTTTCCATGCAAATTTGCTCAACTCAAGAAAAGAAAATGTTGGCAAACTGTGGTTGAACATCTCCCAATTTTAACTTCGTAAATATCTAAACTTTTGATCCTATTTTGTAGCCCAGAAAGAGCAAAGATCAGTTCTGAATAGAAAATTACTTTATCTAAGTTTAAATACTACCTACCGGGGGTGCGCCAAAAAATATCAAACATGTGAAAAATCATAGAACCTAGAGTAACGGATGAATTTGAATGAATCGAATTTTCATTTGCTAGTAGAAAGAATGACGCAATTTTGTGATTGTTCTTACATTTTTATCAGCAAAGAAAACATAGGTAATTCAACTTCACAAACATTCATTGGCTGTGAAATGGCTAAGGGCCTAAACTACTCTATCAAATTGTGAGGAATCTCTCACACAGGAAACACATGCAAGGGCATTTAATCTCTCACAAGAGTTTCAGGAAAAGAATTTTTAAATAAATAATGTTTTTGGTCCAATGGCAATGAATGTGCAGATGACACCAAATACCCATAAAAAAGTACTTCTGTGTTCTTTTGTCTGTGAAGTTTCTTTAGGACTTGATCAAATGTTTTGCGACGTTTTTCAGGCATATGGCATAATAGGAATTGAAAAAGTTGAATTTCCCAATATTTTTAGTTCGTAAAAAAGCAAGAGGGGAATCACAAAAATATGATAGTCTTTCAGCTTTTAACTTGAATTTAAATCATTCACATCCATCAAGTAGCTACTCTTGGTGCTATGAATTTCCGAAAGCAGAACATTTTTTTTGGCTCACCCATACTGCTTTACACATAGCTAAATTCTATTTTAAAGAAATACATGTAAACGAAAGTCCCATTAAATATCTGGGTAGTTCTACAGTGGCTAAGGTACCTTTTAAAAGAACAATATATTCAGTGCCATGGCAACACAGCAAGCAGCTACCCAAGGACTTTTTCTCTCACCTGAAAAAAATAACTTTACGTTTATTACAGAAAAATGAATTTAACTAAATGAATAACTATATAACCAACTGAATAATATTAACTTAAATTGAAATTACCCATGGCTAACAATGATTCACTATGGCCCAAGTCAATTTTCGTGTTACCGTAAAAGCTCTTTTAAGCCCCCCTCTCTATTAAGCCCCCCCCCTACTTATATCAAATTCCAGAGGTTACCAAATAATTTCCATTTATTGAGCTAAAGAAGTTTGCATGTTAAGTTTTATGTGTTTTGAGATTAAACTTTGTCAAATTCATGTATTCAACTTGTATGTTTAAATCGCAAAATGTGGTGCAAAATGGACTAAAAAGTGTCCAAAATCAAATGAGCCCCTGGGGGCTTAAAAGAGCTTTTACAGTATGTAAAAGTTAATCCTATGCATAGACTCTAGGCTCTGTCTTTTTTTTGCTTTTAATTCCACACAAAAAGGATGATAGTTAGCAATGGACCTTTAAATCTAAATATCATATTATAATAAAATAACAAAGGGAAAATGATGGATGCAATGAAAAGAATAGATCGCATCACACTTGGAGAAAATTTTTTTGCAGATGAAATGGATTATTTCCTGGAATTTGAAGATAAGAACATTTTGTTGACGATTGTAACATTTGCAAGAATTTTGTTTCAATACAGTTTTTTCATTTCTTTGAGCAATGATTCTCTGTCTTTCCTAATCTATTTACAGATCTACTGTAGCACAAGGACTAAAACATATCTCCTGTCTTTGGCTTGTGTATTTCAACATCACAATTCGTTTTTCTAAATTTCTTTCTGTTTCTTACATTTAAACTTGGAAAAAATGTCCACACACAATACCCTTACGGTTAAAATCCTTCTAAACATTGTAGCAAAATATCAAAATTCTAAGCTTACCAATTCTAGCACATTTCCAGAATATTCCTGTCAGCCTGTGGAAAGGAAGATATGTTCTATAATGAGTGACATTAACATTGCAAAATATCTTTAGACTTCTTAAGAATTTGCAAATAATTCTTCACACTTTTACAAAAATTATGGAGCAATATGTAAAATTGTAACTTTTCTAACAACAATTCTTAAGCAATTAAAAACAGTCTCGCAGAATTCTTAGGTTGGAAAACCATGTACTGTAAATGTGAACAAGATTATGTGAATAGAATGTTTTAAATTCCAATTTTTTCAAGACCTGAAAAGGGTTAATAGTGCTGTGCTACAAATAGCCCTTTTTCAAATGAAGAAAAACACAAATTAATACAATGATAGAACACTTTCATTCAATTTTGGAGACAATTGAAGTTACATCCCTGCTACAGCAGCAATAAAGAAATGCAATGTAATTTTGTTGGAAGACCCTGCAAATGCAGACCATGTAGTAACATAAACAAAACATGGAGACATAATACTTTTGCAAATTCATAAAATTTCAAGCTAGCAAATAAATCTTGAAAATAACAATTTCTTACCCAGTCTTATTTCTGTCAATGAGACTTGGAGCTAATGCACGTAGATATGAGCATGTACATATAAGAAGAAGAACCACCGTTAGAAGGCTACTGAAGTTGAATATGGCGGACTGAAAAGGAAGCATGAAAAGGGCATCATTAAATTGGTGAAATCGTATTTTGGTGTAACTGAATTTTGGCAAAAAATGTCACTGAAATCTAAAAGCATTTATTTGTTTGGTTATTTAAAATTCTAGTCAGCAAAAATTTCCTTATCCAAAAACCAGCAAAAGAAATTTGATTGATGTATGAAGATTTTATTATGGTTCTGTACATTTTTCAACATCTGTATAGCACATTTTGAGTGTAAGAGACTTCAGAATTTCTAGAATTTTGTTTAATCTTGAGTTCTTCCCATACACATATTTTTCATAAGAAACATCTCATAAGAAACTCAACTATAAGACCACCAAAAAATTAAGGAATTCCAGTGGTAGGGGAAATAACTTAAGAAATGACTGATTTTAATAAAGGAAATTCTTAGCATATTTTTACTTCATTTTCAATGTTTTCCTGTGCAATGTTACTTGGTAGGTACTATCTAAACCTAAACAATAATATCTAAACACTATCAGTAAGATAATATATTGAAATGAAATG
Source organism: Aurelia aurita complex sp. Pacific (assembly GCA_004194395.1). Classification (NCBI taxonomy): domain Eukaryota; kingdom Metazoa; phylum Cnidaria; class Scyphozoa; order Semaeostomeae; family Ulmaridae; genus Aurelia; species Aurelia aurita complex sp. Pacific. Next base: position 234,294 of record REGL01000272.1, read on the forward strand.
TTCACCGGGAAATCAAAATCTGATAATTTTATGAAATTTTCTGTGCTGGCTCAAATTCTTAGTTTAGTTAGTTTCTTATATATCTTTTTTCAACACAAAACTGACAAACATTTTGACAACAAATTTTCAGGAGAATTCATTTGATCAGTAGTATCTTTGCATACCATATTGTATAATCTTTGTAAATCTTCGATATCAGATGCTGTCTATTTTCCAGAAGATCTCTCGATACTACTTCCTTTCCTTCAGGTGAAATAATTTTAGGCCCGTTGATGGCCTAAGTACAATTTCAGCAGTTCTCTCCGTTTATCTTCTTCTTGATCGGCAATCGACTTCAGCAATACAATGTTAAAATCCTTCTTGCAATATCAATCAATAATAAAATGCCCACAGCAGATAAATAGACCGTTAAATAATGATTTTCTTGGAACAATTTTTCTTCGAGACTTCTTCTTGTCCAAATTTTTTGAAAGCAGCAACAACAACAATACCTGAGGCCGCTACGTGGAAACACAGGGGTACCAAAACCTTCAGGGATCAATACAGATATTTTTTCTAAGAAACTGCTTATAAGAAACTCATCTCTCAATCGCCAAAAATAAGAAACTCCAGTACTGGGAAAAGATAGCTTGAGAAACCATTTCAGCCTGTCACAGAAAATTGCAGGTTATTTTATGCAGGTTCTTTACTGCAATGTTGTCAAACTTTTAAGAACAAGGCATCCAAAGTTTTTAACAATTTTTCATGATACAACCAAACATGCAAAAAGTGGCGAATTAATTCGATAATTTCGACATTGAGGTATCAGTGTTTCATAATTTTCACCAGAAATTCAGTTTAGTCCAAAGCACCAAACGTTCCACGCAATAGACCTCTTGGCTATTCTGGAAAAGAGCCTGGATCGAGCGATCTTTTCACACATTTGTGTCCCATTTTTCTACAAGAAAATTGACTGAATTTCGTTAGAGCTTCTACCACTTTTGTGCACATTCGAAAATTCTACAAAAAGTATCGAAATATCGTTCGATTCAGATCCTTTTTTAGAAGAGCTAAGAGGTATATTTAGGTACAGCAGAGTCACGCTAATAACCCAAAGTCTAGTGTTAAATTTACACTGTAGTTTCTCAACATATTCATCTTTCACGATTGTTTTGCGTTGCTCAAACTAAAATTCGTGAATTTTGGTAAGGGTAGGGAAGAGCAAGCTATCAATTCCCGTTTCAGACTGTTTCCTAAAACTGAATTCTTATCCCTTGTGGCTAATTCTTACAAATGCAAAATATCCAAAAGGATTTTAGATGTCACATGCAAAAGATTTCGTTTATCAAGCTTGTCAAGAGCAAAAGTGCCACTTTAGTTTGGTCAAGAAAACGAGAATGGTCCTTCTTGAAACTTCAAAATTAACACACGAGTGCGCTGAAGATGGCATAAGGGAATTTTTACCCTTTACTTTGCAAAATAAATCGATCCGGACTAACACAAAGGATAATGGTAAAAAATCCCCTGCCTCATCTTTAGTGCAATTGTCTATTTCTGTTCTCTTTGGCGACTTCTTGAACGGTACCCTGAGCACCAGAGTCCCCCCCCCCCCCAAGACGGAAAGAAGTACAGTAAACACCCGTGTATAAGCCACAATTTTGCAAGTCAGCCTGTGCTCTTACACAATTAAAACAATGGTTGGTTCTAATAAAATAGGGTTTGATTTGATAATTTCAGCCTGTAGGCTCTTAAATCCACTAGAATCTTGTACACGAGTGTTTACCGTATCGTTCAAAGTGGGTCTGGTAACCTCGAGTGGGTGTGATATCCAAATAAAGTAAGAACCCGCAAAATAGAAGCCAGTTTTTTCAAAACAGCTCGTTTAGTTTGTTATTAAAAGGCATTATCTGGAAACAGGCTAAAAGGTTTCTTATCACATGGAATGGGATAAGAAACTTTCCGTGATTTCAACTTAAATCTTTGAAGGAAACCCAGAACAAACACTATCGAATAGTATGTTCTTGTTACCTAGCATTCGCTCTAAATTTACTCAACCATAGCATACATGCCAAGTATAGACGGAGATGCTTTTGCATGAAATCTCTAAAAAATGTTTGGCACCTGATTTTAACAATGATTGAATTTATTTGGGATGGATCCTCCTGTAAGACACCTTCCTAAATCAGGCTGAGCAGTTTCTTATATGAGGGCATCATTTCTACAAAAATTGAGGTTTCTCATAAAGTGGCTTCTATTTTGCAGGTTCTTACAGCTTCTGCGAAAGTTGTCTTCAGAGAAAAAGCTGATGGTCCTTCACAGTCATTTATTTGTTAGAAATATTTACATCTGCACTGTTCAACAGTTGAATACCAATACTTTCGTGTTAATTCATTAATATGGATACAATTTCAATAAAGGGAATAAATACACACATGCAATACAGTACAACTTCTGTAAAATTTGCATGTTACACTGTTACACGTTTTTCTTTATAAGAAACTTAGATAAGGCCGTATAAATAAAAGTCTCTTAATTAAACATGAGCATATTCGCATTTAAGTAGTAAAAGTTTCTTAATTCGAACAGCGTCTGTAACTGAGTACCTGAAGTTTCTTTCAAGCTATTAGATTAAACGAAAGATGCATCAACCAATCCGAACGAACAAGGACAAATTTTGTAAAACAATAGCATGAGTGGCTTTTGTTGACACCTCAATTCAAAGCGATTGCAGACGAAGGAAATTCCCTCAAAGAGTAATTCAAAACAAACAAAGCCGCAAAAGTTTCTCTGGAACCCAGGTAGCTAGCTCCCTCGTTGTGCATTCCAGGAATTGTTTTTTAGAGCAAACATGAGCATATATCAAAAGGAAAAGGATATATCTACACATCTACCGCGGGCATTCTTTTTCTTTGGTTCAGAAGCTGAACAGTAAGTGTTTTAATCACACCCAAGAAAATAAGAGAATTGAATCGGCTCCCAATCGGCTTCTAAACCAAACGAATAAAATGCCCGAGGTAGATGTGTAGCTATACCCTTCTTCTTTCGATCTATGCTCAGATTTTTGAAGGACCTTTGAGATTCTTTGTGAGATTTTCAAATATGTTTTGAAAATTCTAAGACTTTATTGAGATTTCTGAGATCTTCAAAATTGTTTCAAGATTTTGCACCATTTTGAGGATTTTAACAATTTTTGAGATCTTCAAAAAATTGTCGTAAAATCTTGTGACAATTTGTATCATTTGTTGAGGAAGAAATCTGGGATTTTTGGAAGTTTTCGAAAACTTTGAATATTTTCTCTGGATTTTCTGAGATTTTGTGACGACCTTTATGATGAAGATTTTCAGGATTTTTGTACGAAAGTGTTCAAGATTTCGGACTGTTTAGAGTGCTATGCTGAGCATAGGTTCCAAATCTTTATCTCAGCGTAAAAAGGTGAGTGTAAAATTCAATGACCTATTTCTTCTGATTGAATGGCTTGAAAGAAACTTTAGATACCTATCGATAATTCTACCGTTGGACTTTTCAGAAATTTTGAATATTTTTGGAAATTACAGCGTATCTTACATTTCAACTCATTTGAGGACGTGACGTCATCAAATTTCTAAATCATAAACCAGATGAGTGACAGACTTTTGCTTGATACCATATTGTAGACATCCATAAACTATGGTTTTCTTCGAAACTATTTCTTGTTACATCAAACAGTTTAGAAATTACGATGGTTTTAAGTTTTTTTGAAAGTGTTTGTTTGAATTCTTGAAAAAGAAGAAAATCACTCTAATTCTGAAGATATTGAAGATTTCAGAAAACTCCAACGGTAGAATTATAGAGAATTAGCTAAAGTGCCGTTGAAGTCATTCAGTTCAAAGAAATAATTCACTCAATTTTACACCAGCCTTTTTAAAGATTTGGAACCTATGCTGCTATGCTGCNTATTTCTTCTGATTGAATGGCTTGAAAGAAACTTTAGATACCTATCGATAATTCTACCGTTGGACTTTTCAGAAATTTTGAATATTTTTGGAAATTACAGCGTATCTTACATTTCAACTCATTTGAGGACGTGACGTCATCAAATTTCTAAATCATAAACCAGATGAGTGACAGACTTTTGCTTGATACCATATTGTAGACATCCATAAACTATGGTTTTCTTCGAAACTATTTCTTGTTACATCAAACAGTTTAGAAATTACGATGGTTTTAAGTTTTTTTGAAAGTGTTTGTTTGAATTCTTGAAAAAGAAGAAAATCACTCTAATTCTGAAGATATTGAAGATTTCAGAAAACTCCAACGGTAGAATTATAGAGAATTAGCTAAAGTGCCGTTGAAGTCATTCAGTTCAAAGAAATAATTCACTCAATTTTACACCAGCCTTTTTAAAGATTTGGAACCTATGCTGCTATGCTGCCTGATATAATCAAGCGTGGAGACTACTGGTCCTTCTAAACCATACAAATTGATCTTTCTTCGCTGAATACGCATCAGCAGATTGGCTGTTTTCAGGATCGTTGCTCCTAATGGATTTACTCGATGCTCTCCCTCCGCAATTCTGCTTGAAATGCGCAGCACCATTGTTGCTTATGATCTCTTGTTCTTTACTGCAAATCAGCCAATACGTATTGAGGTTCCCAACACCCTGAAAGAGCAGATGAACACTGTTGAAAATATGCGTCGTAGTGAGTCTCGAAAACCCTAAAACTAGGGGGTCTACCTTGGAAAGAACAATGTGCCTTTTTTTTTTCAGTAATTTTTTTTTTTTGAGTGGGCAGGAAGTATATCTAGCTACTTAAAGCTAATTTAAGCCCACTGTGCATGCCATATGAAACACTTCAGAAATACTTCAGATGCGGGGTGAGTGGCCGAGCGGCTTATACAGTTTCCGTCAGGTGACTGAAGTTAAGCTCCAGCAGGTGAGTTCAAACTCCGGACGGGCGACCTCTCGGAGGCATAACCTCGCAACTCACTTCACCGTCCTTCGGAAGGGACGTTAAACTAGGGGTCCCATGCCTGAATGCGGCATGCACAGTGGGCCTCAATTAGCTTTCAATAGCTAGAAGTCCTTTCAGTCCAGTTGAAATAAAGTACTGAAAAAAGACCCTGCCCAGGAATAAAATATTTTTTTTTTTTATCCATATAAAATTCTTACAATACATGTTTACCTACTCTACATATTAATACTATACAACTGCACAACACTACAGGGACAATAACGTGAGGAGCAAAATGGCATGGCTACCCCATGTTCTTACATATAACAAAAAACAATGAACACTACTAGGACAACGCACAAAAAGAAAACAAAGAATACTTGTAAACTAAATATTATTGGGAACACAATAGCAAGATGGCTAGTGTTGTTGTTTTCAAATGTCTTTATAAAATTTTCAACTTATCCTGGAAAAATTAGTTTTTTCACATACCTCTTCTGTTAATTTATTCTTTAATACAGCCTGATTTCAGGCTATCCTGGAACCAAAATGCGAAAAAGTATACTCCTGTTCTGGATGTTGTCACTGAAATCGATACCCTATCGGCAGGAATCACTGGGTGCTTGATCTATTGGCTGCACCTCCTGGCCCTAAAACCGATAAGAGGTTTCAGAAAACCGAGCAACCACCTCTAAATTCAGCTAAAACAGTGGTAACATCTACCCGCATGGTGCATACAATCTCCTTTCTATGTCGGAGATGATTGCAAATAGTTATAAAATTCTAAAACTATAATGAGAGCTCTTCAAGGGAAAATATCTAAAAGCGAATATAAAGCGGGCACGCTCAATATGTCCTCGTCTAGTGTAAGAAAGCATTTTTATGTCTATAAAAACTTGTTTTTACATCTCATATTTGTTAACAACTTATCAAAATATTCTAGACATCAAAATGTTTCCTTTTTTAGAATGAGATTAGCAATTTGCAACACACTAGACGCCTGTGAGCTTACAAGATAAATAACAAAATATTTTAAACTTACCTTAACAGGAACTCTTCCCCTGTATTCAGTGATAAACTCAGAGCTTTGAAGTTCTCGATTCGTTGCCTCACTTAGATGTATTTTCATTGGCTAAAATGATAAAAATGTCAAAGAATAAACAAATGCTTATTGAGTGGAAAGAGAAAATGGTCATCGTTGCTAAAGTCGGATCCCATTTCCACTGTACCGGTAAACATTTGATCAGCTATAAAGTTGTTACGGTTCACAAGCATCTACCCTGCTTGCTCCGGAACAAAAATTTTCTGTGGATAAAAGGAACGAAAGTGTCACAGATTTGCAGGAGTAGTGCAAATAGGAGGCAGATCCGATACACTTTTGTTGCAGATCTTAAGGGGAACCGGTCCAATATAAACAGATCTCTGTCTCACAATAGAAGTCACGTGAGATTTGTAATAACGCAAAAAATATCATGCAAAACGTTTCAATTGTTATTATTCGCAGAAATTTCACGTGACATCTTATTTGAGACAGACTTTAGTTAATTGTGGAAATAGCCAGTCAGTAGGGAATCTTTTGACATACAAAGTGGTGGGGAAGTTCCCCACCAGTTCCTTATAATTCCCCAACAGTGATCCACAATTTCCCCATCAGCGAAATGCCCTTGTTTTCAGAAAGAATACTGAGCTAATCAAAAATAATATCCTACGTTTTCCGAAATGTATGACTAAGAAATCATGGACCACTTGAAATAAACCTTGAATTTTATAAAAAAAGAAAAGGTCAACTGACATATGAATATTCATTTTATCGAAATTTGCTATGCCATCTTAGAAGTATGCCAGATTTTGCCAGATTTTACCTAATAAGGACTTTAGAGTGCCCTTTTAATTGATTCCCCCACCAGTTGAAAGTGCTGTGGGGCAGTGGCGTAATCCCCTGACATTGCAGCCAGAACAGTCAGGCGGACAGGGTTCGATACCCGGTAGAGCCCCACCACTTGAGCATCATGACAAGAGGTCGCAGACTCGATTAGGCCTATCCTACTTCTGTGACCCCAGCGCCTGGCGCTAAAAACCGCAACTTCACCCTTCATCTTCATCAGTAAAACATCCTTGAAAGATGCCCTGCCCAATCAGGATATCCATTTAACTTCCACAAGATCAACTGCTTTTGAAATCAAAATATCTAAAGCAACGCATAAAATCTAAGAACTTACACTTCCAGTGCTCTGCATTCGCGATGCAACATTAACAGTGTTCCCAAATAAACAATACTGCAAAGTAGTTTGGCCAATAACTCCCGCTACAACTGGGCCAGAGTGGATACCTTGGAGAAGAAAAAATCGTCTTTAAAGTGAATGAATGGAGCTAAGGGGAGGTAATCCACAGGGTCTCCTAAAAAAAATTGTGCCCCGTTTGCCTGAAGATTGCGACAAAATGACAAAAGATTCTCATCAAACTTTTGCATGATGTTGCTCTTCAGATATTCAATTAAAGTTTGCTGCCATCCCCGTAAAAATCCGTTGAAAAATGATGGAGCTATGACCTTCAGAAGACCAAATTTGCCTCATGACTGAAACCAGCAGTCGGCCATTTTGTCTTACTATTTTGCACTGATAAGTATCTTCACGTGAGGTAAGAAATGATTTCTGTGAGGTCAGAAATAGTGGAACTCTCCGAGGATGATCGGAATTTTCACGAAAGCTATGACATTGGAGGTTGCTGTTTCATTTTCAATTCATGAAGCCATTTATCGCTGCAAAATAGTTAGACGAAATGGCCGACCGCTGGTTTCAATGATCGGCCAAATTTGGTCTCCTGAAGGTCATAGCTCCATCGTTTTTGAACGGATTTTCATGGGGATGGTAGCAAACGTTAATTGAACTTCTGAAGGGTACCAGCATGCAAAAGTTTGGCGAGAATCTTTTGCCGTTTTGTCGCAATCTTCAGACAAACGGGGCACATTTTTTTGGGACACCCTGTATAAATAGGCCAAAGAAAGCACCTACGCATGCTATTTTCCTCTAAAAAAACATCCACGAACGATTCGAAGTCATGGAATACAATAGGCTAATACTGCCGCTCGAGATTCCTGCCGCGCGAAGCTTTATCTCCGTTGATTCTCTTTTAATTAAATCTGAGAGACAGGAGACCGCAAAAAGTTAGCATAAATTCTTTCAAGCGGCATGTAAGTGAGGCAAATTAATGTTTATCAGCAAACTTTAGGAGCAGGTAAATTTTATTATATGCGCATTTTTTCTTCATAAGAAACCGCTTAAAAGAAACGGTAGGCTTATTTTTTTCGAAAGTTAAGAAACAACCCTACCTGAATTTAAAAAGCTAAGAAACTTTTGTAACTTGCAGTTTTAATTTTCCTATCGCAGACACTGTACAGTTATAGCAACTGTTTGGACATTATTTTGAGTGCGAATTATTTTATTTACTGGTTTTGAGATCTTACTAGCTAAGTAATTTGGGAGCCCTTTAGACAAAACGAAATTAACTCCACACTTCCTGCATTAGAAATATAAGAAACACGTAAAAAAATGTTGATAGCAAAATGGCCCAAAAATTTAAGAAACTGTTTGATGATTTTTGAAAATTTTTCACTTTTTATAACGTCACCCGGTAGATATCGCAGAAAAGTATAGCCTCCAAATCTTTACATTAGTTTATTACCTGACTGACGTTTCAAAAACGAGGCAATACAAGAATCCCGCCAATCCCATTGGCTAATCGCACATTTCCCGCGGTTTTCCCGTAGCCTTGTACAATACGATACAAGGACGCGTTTTTTGTCACCACAGCAATTAATTTAGGCCTGTGAGATTTACAATGAACTCAAACGACATAACAGTAACAAAATGAGTTTGACTAAATGGTATAAGTCAAAATTAGAAGCTATCAGGTAATAAAACTCATACTAACCGGTTTTGTAGTTGTACAGGAAAATATAAAGCCCTCGGTCTTATTGCACAGACCTCGCAAGCTCGGTCTGTACTTTTAAGACCTCGGGCTTTAGATTTTCCTGCACAACACAAAACCGGTTAGTATGCGCATAGTACAAATGTCGGTGTAAAATTCTATGGCCTATTTCTTTGAAATGAACAGCACAAAAGAAACTTTAGCTACTTTGCCATAATTCTACCAGTGGACTTCTCTCAAATCTTCAATATTTTAGATTATACCGGGTGTCCCAAAAAAAAGTACTCCCGTTTGAAAAATCACCAAAATTTGATTTCACGGCCGATCTTCGATTTTCTTTCTTTGTCAAGTATATCAAGGACCAAATTATTTTCCAATATATAGCTGATCTTGTAATTGGCGTAAAAAGTAGCAAATTTAGCTCTTTTGAGTACTACCTGGTTTTGAATCATACTGCAAAAAAGCACTGATGATTGCCAGATCAATTTATTTGTGCATGTAAAGCATCTAGTTTGGTCATAAATGACAGAATGGAATGCTCACCATCATGGCAGACCTCAATGATGATAAAAAATCTGAAAATTTTGACTCTTTGACAAGATTGAGTATTTTTCTTAAAAACTATAGCTCAAAATAAGGTTTTTCAACGTGTAATTTTTCTACCTTCCTGTATCAAAAGCAAACATTTCATCATCTATAAATATTTTTGGGTCTTTGACAAAGAAACTTAAAAAGAAAGTTTTATCAAAGGTTTGATTATGAATTTTTGGTGATTTCTGAAACAGGACTACTTTTTTTTTGGGACACCCGGTATTATTAATCTATATTACAGATATCAAAAATAATTTCAACTCACGATCTGCACCCTACATTTTGTCCAAAAAACTGAAACAATGTGGATACAATCACAACTTACCAATTTGCAACTCCAATGGTTTATTCGAAAGAGGATTGATCAATGTTTGAACTTTTTGTAACATGCTGAGTGCCATCAATGCCATTTCTCTCGCATGTTTTTCAATTTTGACAGGAACACCGCTAACAAGCATGTATACACCACCACCAATTGTTTCAAACTACAATAAACATGAATAAACAGGACATATTCACAGTTTTCATCCTTAATAGAATCTAAAATTTCAAAGAAAGAATTCCAGGCTTGTATTTAATTTTTGCTGGTCAAGAGCGTTGTTTATCTATAAGACAACATTGTAAACCCTTTTAAAAGTATAGAGATGATTTAAGTATGACGCTAGAACCCTTTCTTTCAAACACTATAGATTTTAACATTGCGGAGAACAACAGAAGCGCTATTTTTGAAGCAACCACTTATTTTGCCTTTCCTCTCCCATAAATCAGCAACCGCTTACAAGATTGACTCAAACAAGGTCTAGAACTCTCAGTTGAAACCTGACCTATGCAACTGTGTAAAAGCTGAGATAATTAAAGCTATAGATCCTTCACAGCAGCCACACAAACGGGGCACATTTTTGCTATAAACTTTTAAAAACTTACTAACATGTTACTAATTACAATACCTGCAAACTATGAAAAGTGTTAGGGAAAATTGGCCGAGGTATGAGAACTTTTAACCAGTTTAAAGTTCTAGCCCAACCCGGTATCCAGAGTTATAAATGACTGACCCCTAACTAACAAATACTCACCTTATAAACTTTGTGACTTTCACTGAGAATATCAAATAATGAGAAAACTTCACTGACCAGCTGGACAACAGTCATCGCATCAACTTTGATACAAATAGCATTAAAATCTTGAATTATTCCAAACAAGATTGTTACATCGTCAAATGTCTGCAAAAAAGATGAAAATAATCAATTTATGTCTCGTTCAATTCTACCCTGACAATCCCCCGGGCGGCCCAGGGGTCAACAAAAATTTCTTGCCCAAATGCCCGGGGGCCGGGCAAACATTTTGGCGAATACCCGGGGACCGGACAAGATCCATATTCCCAGTAACTTTATAAACAAAAGCATCTCGTATTGTCAAATGTCCCGTGGGCCAAGGAAAATTTGGCTGTCAAATGCCCGAGGGCCGGGAATTTTTATGGCCAAATGTCCGGGGGTGTCCCGGGCAGATATTGAACGAGACATTAAAGACACATAGCCAACCACCACCACCACCAATTCTACTCCACATCACGCCGAACGTTTCAACTTTCTTTCTGCTCACTCAGTAAGTTATGTGAGCTAATCACTATGCTTTAGGCTATCAATCAAGAAAATGATACAAAACAAATTTAATGGGGCTTTAAGCATATACAAGCCTTTGATAAAAATAACCTTACAAAGACAATAGGTCGATACACGTGCCGCACCATATTTGGGTAACTGATCTACGTCAACAGCAAATCCTGATATTTGATAGGCTAGAATTTGACCGTAAGTGGCTCGAGCCACTTAGCATAATATCCAAATATTTAAACCGGCGTAAGAAGGCTGGTGTAAAATTCAATGACCTATTTCTTCTGATTGAATGGCTTGAAAGAAACTTTGAATAATTATCTATAATTCTACCGTTGGATTTTCAAAAATTTTGAATACTTTTTGGAAATTACAGCGTATCTTACATTTCAACTCATTTGAGGGTGTGACTTCATCAAATTTTTAAATCAGAAACCAGATGGGTGACAGACTTTTACTTGATACCATATTGTAGGCATTCATAAACTTTAGTTTTCTTCGAAATTATTTCATGTTACGTCAAACAGTTTAGAAATTACATTGGTTTTAAGTTTTTTTTTGAAAAATTTTCTTGAATTCTTGAAAAAGCAGAAAAACATTCTAATTCGGAAAATATTGAAGTTTTCAGAAAAGTCCAACGGTAGAATTATAGAAAAATAGCTGAAGTTTCTTCAAAATCATTTAGTTCAAAGAAATAGGTCATTGAATTTTGAATTGAAACCTATGCTGAGCCACTTTTGTATGCTTACATTCCCTTTAAAAGCCAATCAAGAATTGAAATTCACTTACATCACAAGTAGTTAATTCTCGATCTCCATTCTTCATTCTCTCAGCAATTTCTCTTGGCATCATACTATAAAGTAATTGCTCTGTTCTATGTTTCTCTTCTTCCAATTTCAATGTTGTCTCTCGTAGCAAATCTCCTTTCAATTTTTCCTGATGTAAGAAAATAGCAAGGTAAGATTCTAAAACATTTAAAGGGGCTGGGTCACGTAACCGTAAACAAACCTGTTATTTAAAGTTCAAGAGTTACTACAAGGATTTTGACTTAGAATTACCTAGATTTTTTGTTTTCAACTTTAAGTAGCAATTTTTCACGAAATTTGTCGTAAAAAATAACCATCAAAACGGTGTCCATCTACCCATAATCTTAAACTCAATATACAAATTTTTTACATATGTTAACCACAACTAAATTGCTGACCATTTCGTACAAAAATCATGAAAATCGGTCTTTTCTAGGCTGATTTATGACACTTTAAAGTTGGCTCAAGACTCAACATTGCACCGGAAATTCTAAAGTAAACAACCACTTGAAATTTTGACAATCTTTAAAATTCTATTTCTCATCATAGGATGGTCCGATTTTGAAATTTTTTGTTTCTGTTAAGCCCAAGGACATCCTCTTTAATGGGGATGTAAAAATTTGAATTTTCTCGAAACTTCATTTTTTCCTATTTATTCCATAATCTCGTTGATCTGGATCACTGTGCAACAACAGGATTAATGAAATCACACCACTCCTATAGCAGAGGAACAAACTGGGAAATCATATTGGGGTAGTCGATAGAGACGGGGTAGAAAAAAGACACGTTTACAAGGAATGAAGAGCATAACTTACCCGATCACATGCAAATTCAATCTCTGAAAGTCTCTGGGTTCCCTGCATCGTAAGACATTGGCTTCCATCATGCATGTTCAAATCACTCAGATAAAGTCCAGAGCTTCGAAGATCATCCACTGTGCCAATACTATGAATGAAATAAGTCAAACTTATCAACAATGGACAGACAAGCGACTATGAACTGCTGCTGTCGAAAGTATCTCTGACACTGGGAATCAGAATCAGAAACCCTGACCTGACAGAGCGGTGGGGACTCTGGAAGGGGATCGGTGGTGGTAGCAACTGCTGTTGCTGTTGTTCTCTCGTCAGGGGTTCCTGTTATTCAGCATCATGAGCCTAATAGGAGGGTGGGATCTCACCTCTCAGCTCACAGCTTAGAAGGTGGGATGATTTTCCCCTATAAACAGGCACTTAGCCACTTTTTGAGAGAATAAAAGGAACGATTTGATGAAAAGCAAACTAAAAATGTGAAGAGGAAATAAAATCAAGTTGTTATTTCCAATTTTACGACGGCGTCCTCTTGCAAGAAAAGTCATAAAGTAATAGATGGCGAGGTGGAGAATGTTAAAGGGGCTCCGTCGCCAAAATGTAAACAAAACGATGATTTTTGCAGTTTTTTGAAAGGTGATATCACACAGAATTTTCGTATTTTTTTCAAAATGAAAGTTGCTGTTTGGACATAAATCATTGTACTTCACTAAGGAACAAACCAAACATTCATATCTTCTAGGTACGATTGCTCGGATATAAGTGGAAATTTAACTGTCACTTTTTGGTGGCTTGGGTGAAGCCTCCAAACAAACTACAGAAAACAATTGATGAACAATCGATACTTGGTGACACGTGCGAGTTTACGGATTTGTTTATTGTTTGGCGACGGAGCCCCTTCAAAAAAGATTAGATATACAAATAAATGCAAATTGATGAGAAAACAAATAAACAATGAATATGAAACATACAGTAAAAACCCGCATATAAGAAACTTACATTTTGAAATCACCCTGTTTAGGTTCTNTGGAAACAAAAAATTTAAACTTATCAAAATAATCATGGTGTCCATTCATTGTTATCAAAATAGGAAGCGAAATGCAGGAACATTCAAAAAGTCTTCAAACCAAGGGCGCCTACCTTGTAGGAACTGTGTTTATTCCCAGTTCTGTCTTTGTGACATAATAAACAGAGTAACTGCTGTCCAGTTAAAGGGGCTCCGTCTTCAAAATGTAAACAAAACGATGATTTTTGCAGTTTTTTGAAAGTGATATCACACAGGATTTTCATATTTTTTTCAAAATGAAAGTTGCTGTTTGGACATTAATCATTGTACTTCACTAAGGAACAAACCAAACATTCATATCTTCTAGGTACGATTGCTCGGATATAAGTGGAAATTTAACTGTCACTTTTTGGTGGCTTGGGTGAAGCCTCCAAACAAACTACAGAAAACAATTGATGAACAATCGATACTTGGTGACACGTGCGAGTTTACGGATTTGTTTATTGTTTGGCGACGGAGCCCCTTCAAAAAAGATTAGATATACAAATAAATGCAAATTGATGAGAAAACAAATAAACAATGAATATGAAACATACAGTAAAAACCCGCATATAAGAAACTTACATTTTGAAATCACCCTGTTTAGGTTCTTATGCATATGATACTATTCTTGAAAACAGGATGCAAGGTTCTTAAATAGGTTTTTCTCAAAAGGATAAATTGTATATCTTCAGGAAGTTAGGTCAAATATAAGAAAACAAGGTTTTCACGTACACTATCATGACACAATTTCATAAAGAACAACTTTATCTACCTAGCCTTATCTGTATCAAATCCATTCATACAAGGAATTTTTCACATATGCTTTGTATCTACTTAAGTATTTGGCTAAATTTCTTAAAACATTTTATCACATATTACCAACCGGTAGTTTACATTTAACTTGTTTAAGATAAGAACCTTCCTTGAATTTAAGGATGAATAGGTTCTTCTTTAAGGGGGTGAAATTAGAACAGTTTAGGCATTAGGTTCTTATAAGTGGGTGGTTCTTATATGCGGGTTTTTACTGTACCAACAAAGATAAAGGGTAAACTTACAGTGGTGTACCAATGAACAACACCATACTCCAAGCTTCAATATACTTGATCTGTCCTCTCAGTAATAATGGTCTGCATTGTTGTCTTTGCAGCCAATTTTCAACTCTCTTTCTTCGTTTCCCTGTTTGATTATCAGCTGACATATTCTTTTGCAGGGGAAGCTTGCTCTTCTCCACTTTCAATGTATCACCTGTTACTGATTTGTATATATCTTTTGAAGCTATTACATCATCATTTAAGACTGGAAATTTTCTAATAGGAGGGGCTGAATAGGGTTTGGGGGTTTGGAATTCGACGACTGATATATTTGTTGGAGTTTTTGGCAGCTGGTATTTTGTGATTGGATTTTGCAATTCTTCTAAACTTTGGGATTTGACTTGAGCACCTTTGCTCGTTCTACTGCTAGCACATCGAAAGAGACAAGATGCTCCTATGTCACCCATTCGTTCTCTAATTGAACTAAATAAAGCATTACTAGCAAGCTTTGTGCTTTTTCGCTCTCTGTCGTTTGAGGAACGTCCTGTTCCAATGTTACTTCGTTTAGGAATTTCTGTAACGTTACTTTTGCCATGTTTCTTTGTGGTACAACCCACATCCCTAGCGTTACTGGAGTCAATTATTATGTCACATTTTCCAATGCCAGTCTCAAGCTGCTCATCTTCTAAGGCCTTTTTAGCTTTTCTTGCACCTCCGGTGTTACCCGCAAATCTTGTGTTACCCGCAGATCTTGTATCACCCGCAGATCTAGTATTACCCACAGTTACAGCATCAGTGGACTTGCTACCATCTAGTATCTGCCTGCTTCTGAGGGTTTTCCCGAAAATAGAGAGTCTTCCCTTCTTAGAAGGCTTCAAATCATCTCCTCTACTCTCCACTGAAATCACATCAAGCAATCCATTTGCTGCCTTTTGAATATTCTTTCCCTTCAAATTACCAGATACGTTACCAGAAGAAGCATCGCAATATGTGTTTCCACTATTGACAAATTCAGCAGTATTCAAGACACGTTTCTTATCGTTGCAGCAATTCAATTCAACACTACTCTCTGAAGATTTGTTGATTCGTTCAGCTTCTTGTCCAATTGGTTCTGGTCGTAAAATATTCCGAGTGTCACTCGCCTGTTTGCTGCAATGCGAGTCATACCCACGTGATTTCTCTGAACCAATAGAAGCCCTGAAGTTAATCTCGCATGAGAAATTTCGACCAATCGGCTCTGGGCGAGAGAATGTTGGCGATGAACTATCAACAAATTTACAGCCATCTTCTATGTCTTGTGTGCGATCAAAATATTCTGGCTTAGACCTGCAGATGATTTGCTCCTTGAAACGACTGTCTACCATGCAGCTTTCTGCGGTTTTGACAAAGATACGTCTGTCTGAATATTCATTGGAACTCACAAAATCCTGTCCTACTTTACAACTTCCTTGATATTGGAAACTATTTGGCTTTTGATTACTTGTCTCATTGATCAGACACTCATCAGCCAATTGGACACTGTCCACACAATCCTCAATATTCTTGTCATCACGCTCAACATTTTCTGATGTGTTGTTATCTTTGGAAATTGGCTTCTTCTCAAAATTACAAATAAAATTCTGATCCCTCATCGTAGTTATTCCTTTCGTGGGCTTCGTATTGGAAACATCGACAGCTACTTTTGTCTGCCTTGATGTAGAACTTTTACTTCTGTCACCAGCAAAAACTGACTTTTGCATCTCATCTTTCCCAAAAGAGGCAGATTTAGGCCTTGTTGACCCGGTGGAGTCTTTTTTGCAGTATTCAACACTGGTTGCCGGTCCGCCACTTGATTCTACCGTCTTAGATCTTTGTCTTTGATACAGGGGATCATTTCGTGGAGATGTAGGATTCACCTTTCCAAGGTTCTTGATCTTTTGGATTAACTCATTTTTCTTTGTCATTCCTCGTTCTTTGTCCTTGGCATATGTGAAAAGGCTGATGTTACTGGCTTGCTTTGCAACTAATTCGAAAATTACTCTACCATGTGTGATAAGCTGGAATAAAAGTTAACAGGAATTAAAGGGAGTACAAAGAACAGCATGCTTTTCGCGAAGTCATCGACTGGCTCTGCATGCACAGCTTCAAATCAAATCAAACTTATTTACAGTTGGTTGGTTTCTAGTTAACAACAACTACTTGATACCAACTATTTACAACACAAAAATTTAATAAAACAAGATGCAAAACCCTAAATTAAGTGCAAATGTAGCACGTGCAGTTGTTGCCATCCCAGCAACATATTCCTTTTTTGAAGTTCGCGAGAGAAGTTGTCATTTGTAGGTCGTCATTAAGGGTATTCCACAATAGACTCCCTCTAAAGGATAGGGAATTTATTCCGTAGCGCTGAGAACTCACCGAGGGGAGCTTGTATAGTTCCTTAGCAAGAAGGTTATAGGGAACATCTTTTTTACAAAAAAATTCCTACATGTACCCTGGATTGAGATGGTTGATGAGCTTCCAGATTAACTGACTGTACGAAATTCACGAAAACAAAGACAAATGATGGCAAAGGCTGCTGGTCTTTGTACTCTCTTTAAACATAATTTCAAATTTGATAAAATAATTTGAACTTATACCATACCGGGTGTCCCAAAAAAAAATACTCCTGCTTAAAGAATCACCATAAATTGATTATCAAACCTTAGCTAAAATTTTCTTTTTGACTTCTTTTTTCAAAGACCCAAAAATATTCATAGATGATAAATGTTTGCTTTTGATACAGCAAGGTAGAACAATTACACATTGAAAACCTTATCATGAGCTATAGTTTTCAGTAAAATATTCAATCTTGTCTAAGAGTCAAAATTTTAGATTTAAATCCCTGGTTTGCAAATCGTTGTATCCAGGGAGCGTTGTTGAAGGGTGTATTACAGTTACAGTTCACTGATGGCAATCCTTATAAATCAAGCAGGATTAGATTTAACGCAAAGACTTAATCCCCGATTTGCCGCAATCGTGCTTCGAGCAACGCAGCGTAAAGCATAGGTTCCAAATCTTTAAAAAGGCTGGTGTAAAATTCAGTT
>REGL01000272.1:264391-295829 GCA_004194395.1 Aurelia aurita complex sp. Pacific
GTCGTCAAACAGTAAACAAATCCGTAAACTCGCACGTGTCGGGGATTATCCATTGTTCATCCATTGTTCTCTGCAGTTTGTTTGGTGGCTTCACCCAAGCCATAAAAAAGTGACCGTTAAAAATCCACTTATATCCGAGCAATCTTAGAAGATATGAATGTTTGGTTTGTTCCTTAGTGAAGTACAAGGATCAATGCCCAAACAGCAACTTTCACTTTGAAAAAATACGAAAATCCTGTGTGATATCATCTTTCAAAAAACTGCAAAAATCATCGTTTTGTTTACATTTTGATGACGGAGCCCCTTTAAACACCGCTGTAAAGCTTGTTCAAGCCTCATTTCAATATTGCTCAGAGTCCAAGGTTTTGATGGAAATTCAAGCAAATAATTTGCTGATATTTTTAAACAAACCATTTATCCATGTACTCCTATGAAACTTATCTCAAAAAAAATACTGCAGTTTGAACATAACTTAATTATTCTTTGTTCTGCCTTGCATAGAAATTTAATCTCTGGCCCAAGAGTATGCAATCCAACTGTCTGCCGAGATTAGATTCCTACGCAAGGTGGAACAAAGAGTAATCAAGTCGTATTCAAACTGCAATATTCTTTTTTGAGAAAATGTTCAAAGAACTAAATGGATAATTAGTTTGTTCGCAAAAATCAGCAAATTATTTGCATAAATTTCCATCATAACCTTGGATTCTGGGCAATATTCAAACGAGGCTTGAATATGCTAATCTAAGCATATATAAGCCTCGAACGAAAATGGCCGTGCAAAGACAACAGGCTGTAACGCGTGCCGCACCATATTTGGGTAGCTTATCGAAGTCAACAGGAAATACTGATATGTGATTGGCTAGACTGTGACAGCACGTGGCTTGAGCCACTTTTATATATGCTTACATTCCCTTTAACTGACCACTAAATCGTTTGAAATTGGGTCTGGTTATCAGGCTAGCAGAACTCGATTCCTGTCAATCCATCAAGTACTATTGCTGCTATGAATTTTGAAACGTGGGAACTCTTTTCTGGCTCATCCCGCGTGCACATGTTAAATATAAATGCATATTTGAGTGCTAATATTTCGATTCGGCATGCAAACCTTCTTCGCTTTGGCTTAAGCTGGTTTGACTCACCAGTGGGAATGAAGTATGATTCATTCAAGGTCTGCAGTACGACGTACACAAACCTTCCATCGTCTGTGCAGCTGTAAAATCTTCTTATTCGTGACTACCGAAAGGAAGCCTCTGCAGGACTTCGCAGTAGTAATAAGTCAGTTTTGAAGGGATTAATGGCAGGACGGATTTCCAATTGAGGAAATCTATATCGCGTAAGGTTCTTACAAAAACAACAGATGACTTTTTCTCAGCATTTTTTGCAGATTATTATACATTGAGCCTTGCCGGCGAGACATCACAGAGGACAACGCCGACATCTCCGGCCAAAGTAGCAAACATTGTGATTAGTTATTAAATGTTGCTCTTTATTGCGGCTATTAGCTATCTTATTTTCTCTCCTCTCAAGGTTTCAGCTTTCAGATTTATCTACTAAGCAACCACCAAGTCCCTTATCGTAAATGTTTCTTTTCGTTGTAAATTCTATTTCACATCAGATGTCAGGCATTTTATTCACTTTAAACAACAAGAATGAGTTGCGCTCGTGACATCATTAACTTCAACACAACCCTGCCCTGACATCTAATGTGTGACAGCATCTGGTCTTGTTTAGTATCTATTAATTTTTAATTGTTCGTATAGTGTGGTTGTATACAGTTTAACATTGCGTGTCTTGTCTTTATATATTGGCCATGGGTTAGTAATTGTCTTTCGCTCCTCTCTCGCTCATGGTATCGTAGCTGTAATGTTGTATTGTAATTAGAAAGGTGTAGTAGAATGTAAGATATATTGTAAAATTTCATATCTAAATAAAAAAAGGTTTCAGGTCAATTCGTTGCTTCTCTTGCAGGATTTAACAGTCTCTCGCTGGTCAGTTTGGTCGTTAGGAGTTAACAGTTTTCTTTACACAGACTACAGTATCTGATGTTGGGTTCGTAGGTTTATTACAATGAGCTCGTTACTTACCGCTATTTTTAAACATTGTTTGGTAAACATCTGAGATTTGCTTGCCAAGCAGAATGTTTGTCAGTTTGGCAATGTCGCAGAAGATTGCTTGACAAATATTATTTGCATGTGACAAGCAGAATATGTTTTTGAACTTTTTTGAGAGCATTCAGCTCAAGGTTACCGTAACCCTTCAAATCGCACACGGTTACCGTAACCCTTAAGGGTGCAATAATCACCATCCTTTTCCAGTCAACATTTTACGACAACTCAACGTAGCCATGGATTTGAAATGGTCTGGGGAAATTTTTGTTTGCAAAATGATTGACCGCTGTTCCTCAGTAAAATTTTGTGCTCCAAAGCAAACATGGAACTCAGCTTTTTTCACACCTTCCAAAAGATGGACCGTACAATCGAGAAATGAATGAATTTCCATAATTTTAAAACTGTTTTTTTTTCGGACA
The DNA here is from genome assembly GCA_004194395.1 of Aurelia aurita complex sp. Pacific. Lineage (NCBI taxonomy): Eukaryota > Metazoa > Cnidaria > Scyphozoa > Semaeostomeae > Ulmaridae > Aurelia > Aurelia aurita complex sp. Pacific. The sequence goes on from REGL01000272.1 coordinate 266,919, forward strand.
GTAGGCATAACTAAAACTGACCAGGCAAGATCTCAAAACTTCACAAGATCTGAGCCTTTCAGCTACATGCTGATACCTTGTTTGTGTTCATGAAATTTGCTTTCTCAAAGCTAGGTTTGATCTGCTAGTTAAGTTTTTTTGGGTGACCCGTTTTCTTTGCTCTATTCATAGACTATTCATAGACATAGGCTAGCGTTTTCTTTGCTCTATTCATAAGTTTTTGTCTCTGTTTCTGTCTGTTTCTATTATAAACTGAAATATGAAATTGATATAATAAGACTTTAACTACATTGTTACATTACATCCATATCAAACTCAGATTTATGCATTTTAATTAAAAACATTCAATATCTTACTTACCTAATTATCTGTGTCCTTCAGCTTCTTCAGCCACTCTCCATTTTGGCTCCACGGTCTCAGGACTTCATAACAATAGTCGCTCTGTATTGCAGCTTGAGGATTTTCTGGTAACTCTTTTCTACATTGGGGCATGAGGATTTTCTCTGGAGCTTTTGTGCTGTTTTGTGGCTTGGAGATTTTTCTGCTATCTTTTGCTTTTCTTTGTAACCACTGCCGCCTTATTTTGAGGAATGGGGATTTTGGTGAATTCCCCCTCTGTTTTGTGGTATGAGGTTTTCAATGCAGCTTGTTCGTTCCACCTCGTGGCTTAAGGATTTTCTGCTATTTCTTCAGTTTATGGAATGAGAATTACTGACGATAAACAGGTAGCTCCGAATGCAAGCAACTATCCAAAGCTGTGAACAAAGCATGATGAATTATTGATTAGGCCTAAGCGAATTCATAACGAAACAGGTTCATTAAAGGAAACCGTGTTATGAAACTCTATTCGCCATAAAACGTCGTGATACTAATATTTGCTTGGAAATTATGTCACAAAATAACTTGGCTGCCTGAGGGATTTTTATTCTTTATTTAAGGCCTGGCACGAAGAGTAGGCGCAAAATAAACAACAACAAATGGCTACTATTTACTGTAAATGCCAACTTCATCCCCAGGGCCTTTTTCCATGATGGGTGAAGGCAGACGCGAAAAGTCTCTGTTCCAATGTAACAGAATGCCCTGGGGACAAGGTTGCATAAAAGCTACATTGATTAGATTAGAAGTGATTAGAAAGGAGGCTTTAACGATAGGGGGCATGGGGCACGCTATAGCGTTTAAAGTATCATCGTTAACCTTTCTTGCCCATGCGTAGAGATTCTACAGTCAGTCAATGCAGAGGANAAGACTTCTTTTCTGCAAACTTTGAAGACGAACTTGCAATTATACACGAAGAAAATGCCAATGTAGTTAACGTTGCAACGAGCAACTACAGTGATGCACAGGATCAAAGACACAACAGAAAAGGACGATACTATAAACAACGTGCTCAAAAGGTTGATATAATAAAGCCTTTATTAAACGATTACTCGATCCATGCTGGACAATATTTGGACCTTAGTTCATTGTACGGACCTCACTGCGTTCGGTCCGTACGTCAAACTGCGGTCCAAATATTTTCCAGCATGGACCTCGTAATCGTTTAATAACCGCATAGTATAGTAGAATGTAGAGTGTAACCTGTCTTGTAATATTTTGTAGGGATATAGAAAAAATGGTGCAAGTGTTTTCAACTCAGCCGATACAGCGACAAAAAGCACATCGACAAAGAGAATTACCTTACTTGTGCTCACCTTTCATTCACCATGTTATCATCTCCTTTCTCTGATCATCGAATGAGTTGAAATTAAAAACCATATAACATGAGTTATTTCGGTGAGCATTTTCCTGGCTGCCTAAGAAATGAAGAGAACATATCAAATATATCTCTTGTAAACATTAAGATATGCTTTCTATTGCACAAAAAAAGAAAGAGGGGATAAATAATAAATGAGATTTAATGGGTTTGATTAGTTTTAAAAATCTTGAGAAAACTCATAAAAATTTCATCAATTTTCGCAATTTAGATTTAAATTTTGATGGTATTCAACAAGAATCGAATACAAGTACTCGCCTATTCATAACTTGTAACACACGTCATATCGATCACGTAAAGAAAAGTCTCTTCAGAACTGCATTGAATAGTGAAACCATAAATTTTGTGTAATTCTGTTCAGTCGTGTCGTTAATAAAAAACATTATTAACCCTGTTTCATAAAACTCACTCTGATGAGAACATAGGTTGGAAAAGCCTCAGTGTGCCAGAAATTTGTCTGTTTCTTTGCGTCCGCCTCCTCCATAGTAAATAATGTTTGTTTCTTGTTTTCTAACCCTGTTTCAAATAAAGACAAAAATAAAAAATAACGCCAGAAACCTCAAACAAATCAAAACAAAACAACATAAATAGAAAATGAAAACATATCCTCAATTCATAAACAATCCTGATTTATGGAATTATCAAACTGTGTGTCGCTTATTTCGAGCAAAAAAATCGTTTGTTCTTATAATGGTTTGCTTATATTACTTTTCAGGGATAATACAACGCCAGAGGTGTGCACTACCTGGACATGAAATTGATCAAAGAAAAATAAGCTTCCGTTCGTAAATAAGAGAAGATGTTTCATCGAGCAGTATGAGGTCTTAAGAAATATTCTATTTCCAAGGCTACATCTGTTTGTAGGAGAAACAAATATTTTGTGATCTTCTAAAATGAATCTTTTCAATTATCAAGGTGCCCAGCAGCAAATAGAATCAGCTGCAAAAAGTCTGAACAAATATTGACATTTCTTCCAGATCTGACAAAGATAGCGATTAGGTAAAGAGAAACAATCCTTGTTCGAAAGGCCACTGCTCCCTGGATAGCCAGACAGTAATATTGGCAAGAATATTATTCAATTGCGGACAGGTTCAAATGAATTTTAAAACTTATCCCACTGAAATCGGCCACTCGGTTCTGAAAATATGAGGGATATTTCAACGAAGCCTTTCAAGAAACCTTCACAACAGGCCTAAAATCACGACCAAATTTTCTTCCTTACAGCAATGACTTTTACATGCTTAGGCACGTGTTATCCCTTTGGGAGGATTACAGCGTCATCCCCGGGTGCATTCCAACATCATTCATTTTCCCAATAGGATAACACGCGATAAAATGTAAAAATGTCATTGCTGTAAGGTAGAAACATTAGGAAAATTTACTCGTGACTTTAGGCCTATTTGAAGGTTTCTTGGAAGGGATTGTCTTAAGAAAATCGTTCATTATTTCACAACGTAGTAGCCGATTTCAGTTGGGTAAATTATAAAACATATTCAAATATGTCCTCTGTTAAGTGATCTTATTAATGTCAGTCATCCAAAACACATGTGCGCAGCTATGACCACAAATGCAAATAAATGCTTTGCCGACAAAGAACAAGAAATATTCTTACCATCCAAGAAATTAGAAGAAATTGTGAGGATTCTGCTCGACGTGCATCATGTTGTAATCATTAGTGTCGTGTCGTGTCGTGTCGTGTCGTGTCGTGTCGTGTCGTGTCGTGTCGTGCCGTGTCGTGTCGTGCCGTGTCGTGTCGTGCCGTGTTGGGCTTGAGTCTTCTTTACATCAGGTATCATCTGTCTGTAGGGCCTTAAATATATTTCTGCCGACGAAACAAACGAATTTGCAAACAGTTCCTGCAAAAATAGAAAATAACGGCTTTAAAAAAGTATTAGACAAGTACACTTGAAAGATAAATGACATTAACACTGGATTCACGTTAGTCATCAACAATCGCTTTGATCGCAGTTTCTTGAGGATTATTCACAAAGGACTGCTCGATTTTTTTATGTGTCCTTGAATTTTCAATTATTTCTGTCGGTAAATTTGTAGCTTTCTGAACCTTCCCTAGAAACTGAAGGAATATGAAATGTGGATAAGATTGACGTTGATTTGCTTTGATCACAGTTTCTTGAGGACTATTCACAAAGGACCGCTCAGCTTTCTTTAATGTATCCTTGAATTTTCAATTACTTCTGTGGGTACATTTGTAGCTTTCTGAACCTTCCCTAGAACTTGAAGGAACATGAGATGTGGATAAGTTTGACGTTGATTTGCTTTGATCACAGTTTCTTGAGGACTATTCACAAAGGACCGCTCAGCTTTCTTTAATGTATCCTTGAATTTTCAATTACTTCTGTAGGTACATTTGTAGCTTTCTGAACCTTCCCTAGAACTTGAAGGAACATGAGATGTGGTTAAGTTTGACGTTGATTTGCTTTGATCGCAGTTTCTTGAGGACTATTCACAAAGGACCGCTCAGCTTTCTTTAATGTATCCTTGAATTTTCAATTACTTCTGTAGGTACATTTGTAGCTTTCTGAACCTTCCCTAGAACTTGAAGGAACATGAGATGTGGATAAGTTTGACGTTGATTTGCTTTGATCGCAGTTTCTTGAGGACTATTCACAAAGGACCGCTCAGCTTTCTTTAATGTATCCTTGAATTTTCAATTACTTCTGTAGGTACAGTTGTAGCTTTCTGAACCTTCTCTAGAACTTGAAGGAACATGAAATGTGGATAAGACTGACGGAGCGGTCCTTTGTGAATAATCCTCAAGGAACTGAGCTGCAATCATTTGGTGATAATTAACGCTTTGCAGCTTTCTAAACTAACGTTAATTATCATCAATTGATTGTATCTCTTCATAAAAAACCACTCAGCTTTTTAATATATCGTTGAATTTTCATTTACTTCTATACGTACCTTCGCAGCTTTCAGAACCCTCCGTTGCACTTGAACAGAAAAAATGTGGATTAGACTGACTGATGTGGATATCAACAATTGATTGAATATCAGTTTCTGGAAGATTTTCATAAATTATCAAAAGCTATACAATACAAATCCGTCCTCTAATTTTAATTAAGGCGTTTCTTTTAAAGGTTTTAAATGTTTTCAATAAAGGTTTTTAATGTTTTAACAATCACAAAAACACCCACCCTTTCTCGAAAGAGGCAAATTCTTTCCTGCTGGCGTTATGGGGTTGAAGGTCTACCCCACCCCCTACAGGCCACAGCATATACGCCTACACGCATGTTTTCAACAGAAAATGCTTTTAAAAAACTCAGCCCTCAGATCGCTGAAAAATGAAGGAGCTCCAGTACTGGGAAAAGATTATTCTATTCGTTTTAGTTAAGGAAATCCCTACTATTATTTTAGTTTAATTTCACTTATTTCCTGTATCATATTACTCAGAAGGTACTTGAATAATGGGCAAACATTGGAAAGGTTTCAAAAAACTTTGCTGTGAAATCTTCAAGATAGGACAAGAAGTAAATCTAATATTGTTCTGTTAATTTGCAAGCAACTCGTAAGAAACTCTGAGCACTCAAAAACTTATGATTTTAAGAAAGTTCAGAACTGGCTCAAATTCTTAGTCACAAAGTCAAAAAACAAGGATAGAAATCATACGTTTTTAGTTCTTTCATCCCATATCTTGGGAAATCAGCATATAATAGTACGAGTCAAATACGCAAATTCGACAAAGTTTCTACCAAAAACCTTATCAAAATTAACATGCAATCCAGTTTAGCTAAATATAAGAAAAATCTTTGGTAGCCTCTGGCATTCTATATAAGTGGGGGGAGGGCTGATAGAGTGGAGCTTACTGTTGTATTAAGATTATTATTATTATACCATATACTAGATATGGTAGTGGTTGTTGTATTGAGATTCATTCAGTGATTGACACGTTTTGGAACCGGGCGTGTTCTCTCGTGCCCACATCTGTTATTCAATCTTTTAACTGATTCAACATGGTGACAGGAGCGGGATCCGAACCCGCGCCACCGAAGTGACTGGTGGCGCGGGTTCGGATCCCGCTCCTGTCACCATGTTGAATCAGTTAAAAGATTGAATAACAGATGTGGGCACGAGAGAACACGCCCGGTTCCAAAACGTGTCAATCACTNTCTGTTATGCAGTCTTTTAACGGATTCAACATGGGGACAGGAGCGGGATCCGAACCCGCGCCACCGAAGTGACTGGTTGCGCGGGTTCGGATCCCGCTCCTGTCACCATGTTGAATCAGTTAAAAGATTGAATAACAGATGTGGGCACGAGAGAACACGCCCGGTTCCAAAACGTGTCAATCACTGAATTTTGCCTCAAGTTTTGAAAAAAGAAAAAAGAAAAAAATTTTGCCTCAGAAGGAAGGGGCGTGTTAGAGAGGGGGGCTAAATAGAGCTATTACGGTGTGTTCACTTTCAATGTCGATGGATTGCACACCATCAATTATTAACACACTTTACTGAACTTATTATCTCTACATCAGCTGTTAGTTACATTATAACCGAGCATATCGAGTTAACTGAGGCGTATTCTTGAATGATTTAACACTGTTTAATATTGTCTGGTTTAAAAGACAGTAATTTTCAAGAAAAACAGCTCACTTTTGATGAGCTTAAGATCGAAGATCTATTAAAGGAAAATAAGTGAATTAATTTTGCAGTTTTTTAGCAATTTGTATGACACCAAAGGTGACCTGACTTCGCTGACCTGACCTCGCTTTTTTCTCCAAATGTTGACGCTAAAGGTCTAGAATAGCAGCTATTAAATGCTCAAGAGTTTCACTCCCATTTTTTTCAGAAGAAGCTAACGTTTGAGCCAGCACTGAGAATTTCTTAAAATTATCACAGAGTTTCTTATGAGTTTCTTGCGAATTCCATAACAATCTTTAGGTTCACTTCATGTACCCTCTTGAAGATTCAAAAACTTTCTTAACTTTTGGACATTTCTCAAGTACCTTCCGAGTAATATGATACAAGAAACGAGTGAAAATAACCTAAAAATATCCTTAGGAATTCCTTGAGTAAAATAAATAGTTTCATAAAACCTTTTTCCCAGAAGTGAAGTTTATTCATTTTTAATCGAGCTGAGAGTTGAGTTTCTTACAAGCAGTTTCTTAATAAAAAGTCTTGTATAATTTCTAATGGGCCTAAAAATAACACTTTACTTTCAAACAAGCATATCAACCTCAAAGAAAGTGCAAAAATAGCATGAAGATAGTAAATAATTCGGTTGATTTTACGTAATTTGATGTACAAAGATTTCAGCTCCCATATTTACCTTGCCCCTTGCCAACTAACAATACTGAATGGTGAAATTTGAAATAAAATTAGCATTATTATGACTAGCATTACGACGGTCTCTTTTCTAGGTATGGCAATATTTCAGGTCTGTTCCACGAAATTTTCCCTTGGGGGCACGTTAGTATCCGTGGATCAATATGAAATCAATTTGAAATAACGCAATGATCTAGCAGCTCTCCCTCCTATCTTCCAGACAGTTCAGCACCAAACCACCCAAATTTCCCATAGTGCTTGACTTCCCTCGTCATTGTACCGTCCAGCTGCTATGTGATGGTACGGGGATGATGGAAGTCTACAATATCAAAGGTTAGATCCATAGCATAGTTTGGTGTGACACTGCCAGTCTCCTTCTTTTCTTTTGACTATTTGTGTGTTGTTTTCTTGTTTTGTTTTGTCCCTAGTATTACTGTATTTTTCATTTTGTTATATATCTATATCTTGAAGTTTTATTTGCAAATGGTAAGTACCGTTGTTGGTGTAGACCAGATGACCTTGTTTCTTCTTACACCAAGAGCGGTACAGTAGTAATGTATTTAATTTAGTTTTAATTTATTATGAATAGAAAAGAAAACAAATTTCTCCTGCTTGTTTCATAAGAGTAAATGTTTTGATACCTAACACCCCTTGAACTTCAATAAAGATTAATTACAAAAATTATGTCTGATTAAAAGCATAGGTTTCAAGTCTTAAAAAATTTCGGTGTAAAATTGTTTGACCTCTTTTATTGAATTTGAATGACTTGAAAGAAACTTTGGCAAAACTGCTGTAATTCTGCAGTTGGACTTTCCTCAAATCTTCAATGTTTTCAGAACAACATGATTTTTCTTCTTTCTATGAATTCAAGGGAAAGTTTGAAAAAAAAACTTAAAATCATTGCTAACCATTTTCAGAAAACATAGAATAATGTTCAAGAAAACAATAATTTACGAATGTTTGCGCATATGAGCGCAGTCTCTGCTCTGTCTAACAAGGGCAGATTTTGTAATACAAAAGCAACAGTTGCATTTGATTGACACCTCAATTCAAAGCGATTGGCGATTGCAGACAAAGGAAGTTCTCTCAACCAGAAACTCAAAACAACCAAAGCTGCAAAAGTTTCGCCGAAACTAACAGGGCAAACTCTCGCCTTTTGCAAACGAAAGGTGGTATTTAAGAAAAGCTACGTTCTTATAACGAAAGAAGAAGGGTAAATCTAAAGATCTGTGTGGCGGATTTGTCTATTTGATTCAGAAGCCGAGCAGAAGCCAAGCAGAAGGCATTGTAATTCTCGCGTATTACAAAACAGCTCCTGAATCAAATAAACAAAATCCGCCGGACAGAACTTTATATTTACCCTTCTTCTTTGATTATAAGAACATGACTTCCACCTTTCGCTTGCACAAGACGACAGTTTGCCCTCCTAGTTTCGGGGAAACTTTTGCAGCTTCGTTCGACTTGAATTACTGGTTGAGAGAATTTCCTTTGTCTGCAGTCGCTAATCGCTTTGAATAGAGGTGTCAATCAAACGAAACTGTTGTTATTGTGATTACAAAATCTGTCCTTGTTGCTCTGTCTGTCAAGCACAAATCTTTCACTCTTTTACTTCATAATTTCGAAATTTGATGATGTCACATCCTCAAATGATTTGGATACGAAATGCGCTGTAATTTCAAAAATATTGAATATTTCTGAAAAAGTTAACGGTAGAATTATAGCAAAGTAGCTGGAGGTTTCTTTCAAGCAATTCAGTTCAAAGAAAAAGGTGACTTAATTCTACAAAAATTTGTTTAAAGATTTGCAACCAATGCTCTGAATTTTTCCCAAGCCTACAAAGCTGTCGGTGCAAGCTCAATACTCTTTGCAGCAGCATTAAATGTTCAAAAAAAATTTTCGATTCATCATTTAGTCTCGCTATTCACTTCGAAAATTGCCTTGGCAATTTCACCTTTCTTTAAAGCTTCAAGTGCAGCGGGATAGTCTTGTAATGCAAACTTTTTAGTACACAGTTTGTCGAAATCAAGGTATCCAAGTTCCCCCATTTCCTTGACCATTTTGATCGCTTTTGGAAATGTATTTGGGTTGATGTGTGATCCCACAATTGTTAATTCTTTGTTGTAAATCTCAAATGGATCAATCTTGATTTCTGATTTCTGTGGGCAGCATCCAAACAGCACAAGCTTCGCACCTGAAAACAGAATACTGCAGTTTGCAACTATTTCCCTTATTTGAAACAGTTCAAACTAAAAGAGAGCTGTTTCATCGTAACTCCTAAAGCCATGTGCTTATTTGAAAAATTGACTTATTTAAAATGATGAAACTGAAAATTTTATTACGTGGAGTTCATGGCTCTGTGAGGTAAATACATCAAACACCAAAATATTTCCGACGAATAAATTTCGGACAAAAAGTTTTCGGACACTTTTCACGGATTTTCTGACGTTTTTACAGAAATTTCAGACGACTAATAACGACATAATTATAACTTCTCTTTGCTTATTCCGTACTAAAAATGTCATATATTTATAGATCATGCTTCATTTTAGGAGTGCTTGGTCAGAAATTTCACCAAATGTTTGAGGATTATGCAAATGACTGCTTAGATGGATTTACTGTAGTTGAGAAAAGCATAACATTTTCCACTAATTAACACTCTTCTCATCACATGTCTTTTCAATGTAAATGTTTCATGAGCAAGATAATACGTTTTTAAACAGTGGAAACATTTTCCTGTGATATTTCTACGCTGCAAATATTTCAGACATTAGATATCTTGGCCTACAAAATTTTGGACATTAAAATTTTTGGACATATGGAACGTCGGAAAATATTAACATCCGAAATTTATGGTGTTTGATGTGGCACATGGGCATTACACTTACATCCAGCTGGGATCCAGATTACCTTGAGCATAGCAGATGTGTAGACTTTACATCCAGCTACAACACTTACCTTGACCAGATGTGTAGACTTTCAGGGGGTCTTCCAAAGAACATTTGAATCAGATTAAAGGCATTCAATTCACTGGTTGCTGACAAATGTACCTATTGTAAACCAAAGAAAAATGAAAAAGATAAAAATGATAACTTTCATACCTCTGCGCGTATACAAAAATTCCTGCTCAATAGCCTTGGGCGATCCAGTGCAATCGACAATGACATCATAACCCCAATCCTCGTTTCCATCTCGCTTAGCCTCGTTGTATTGACTGAAAAGATGGTCTGGATGAACAACTTTCAAACCCAGGCCCAAATTGCACGCAGCGTTTCTTCGTCTCTCAGATATTTCCATGATAACAAAATCACGATATCCTCTGAAGTGGAATATCGAAGCCCACAGCAATCCGATGATTCCTAGAGGATAAAAACAATTTTTTTAATAGTTCTAAAAATCAACCCAGCTCCAGAATTTTTTTCTCCAAATTATAACTGATTCTTGAAAGATTGGTGAAAAGAATACTCCAAAAATAAGAATTTGACTGAAAAACAACAACCCAATCTAGCAAAATATCCCCTTTCCACATGATTGACAACTTGCTCCAGAAAAATTGCCCTCTTTTGATACCCTGCGCTAGAAAAAAAGGTGAAAACAATGCCCTGAAAAACGGCACATGCCCATCGGACAAATATACAAAGTACCCCCATGGGTCTAATAATATGCACTCACCTGCTCCGCAAATTAAGACAGTAGAGTCTGATCTTATAGGTTGCATGTTTTCCCAGCCTCGGACAAGACATGAAAAAGGTTCACAAAACACACCAAGTGGCATTGCAATTTCTTCTGGAAGTGGATGAACAAGTGTAGAAGATACCTGAAGGAAAAAACATATGATTTACTTTTTACGCTGTTACTTGGAAAACTGGTCAGAGTCAAATCAATTAACATCTTTATGTCATAAAGCACAACCTTGCAGACATGAACATAGTTTTTCTGCTTAAGAATTCTTGTTTAGACAAATTTACAGCCTTTCGTATGGCTCAAGAATTAATATCGTAACGCAAAAATTCTTGGTCATGTTAATGTGCTCAAGGCCTATACTGCAGTACATCGCTCAATGACTGACTTAACAATAAATCTGAAAACGTCTCCTTGTGGTGTGAAACTTGCAGCAGGCATACTCAAAATTAAATTTTTGAAATTCCTGCATTCTCTGATCCAGATACATACCTTACAATACCTTGACCATCCACCATTTTTCCAGATACCAACAGTTGACCTTATTCCACCAATTTTGCAGAAATGTGGATCTCCTCTAGTGCAATATCTGCATACATTGCAATTGCTGTTTGGGTTTATCACAACTCTAAAATGGGGAAACAGTTCTCAGAATATAGTCATTAGCAATGGCAGTTTGCTTTAAAAAAACTCAACTTAAAGAGCAATTGTTACCCACAGTCCTTTGTGGGCACATTGTAATTTCAGACCATTTAAAAACCAAATTTTGCATTAAGCGGAAAATAGTAATTCACACTGCTACAGAAGCAGTTGAATTGATAGAAAAGTCACCTGAATTTAAACTTTCCTATGAGTTCAACTACTGCAATTTGGGGATCCATGTTTTCTGCTTAGGCCAAATTTGATTTTCTGACAGTGCCTGCAAAGGACCCTGGGTCTCTGTAAATTGATTTATGAAGTTAGTTGGTGCAGTAAAAATATAATCAAATTCCCAATGGATTAAAAATTCAACTCAAATCCCACACCATTTTCCAACTGCAATAATTTTGCTGCTAAAAATGCAGTTGTGCTCCGCTTGTTCTCATACAGTACAGGCCTTGCACACATTAACATGACAAAAATTCTTTACACTGTGATAAAAATCCTTGAGCCATATGGAATGATTGTAAATTTTTCTAAACAAGAATTCTTAGGTAGGAAAACATTGCTAATCTTATGCATAAGTTAACAAGCTTTGATAGACTTTTTAACCAAAGTTCTAGAAGTCTGACGGTTTTAGAAGTGTGGTTAGGGATAGTTTTATACATTTTGCTGAAATCTGATGATTTTCAAAAAGAGTACAATAGTGATAGAAGCTTTAGCATCATTTAGTAGAATTTTCCAAGGTATAGATATAGGTATCACTTGATCCATGGTCTTGTAGAACATCAAAAGGCACGATGATCGTAGCCTGCGCGCAGACTCACTCAACTCCTCAAAAGTATACTTTCAAGGAGTTGAGTCTGCACACAGGCTATATGATCGGGGTGGTGTAGTCTTACAGAGGGTGGGGTTGTGCTTCCATGAAAGGGCAATGAGTTTGCATACTGAAAACTGAAAAAACTATTGACAAATGATTACCTCTGTCCAGCCTTTACATGTTTCACTTCACTTCCAACATCTTCTGCTACGCCACAAAATTCATGTCCAAGGACCACTGCTGATTTTGAAACAGGAAATTCTCCACCTAATATATGAAGATCTGTCCCACAGACACCAGAGTAGCTCACCTAAAATGAAATTTGATAAAATAAAATTAAAACTTTTTTGGCTGTGCAAAAATTTGAAGGTACACTTTCTTTGTTAAATGAAATCAACTATTAGATTGTTAAAAATCAAGGAACTCTAATACTGGGAACAAATTTAAAGTATCTATAGATCTATTTTAGTCTTCCTGTATCATTTACTCAGAAGGCACTTGGATAATGTCTTCAAGGTAGTGCGCAATGTTATATCTCTATATTCTCTTTAAATAGAACAAAGAAAATTTAGATTTTTTGCTCTTTGCAAACGCAAGCTTTTAACCTCCCTTTCAATAAAAAGTGGTTTTGGAATGTTCACTAAGAAAGGCACAGTAGCTGTTTTGGAATGGAGAATGGTATATATTATTATTATCATTATCATAATTATGAAGATTTTGATGGAACCCGTGTTGTGGGCCAATCTCTGCAGAGAAGTCTATTTTGGGGTATATTTGAAGTTTCTTCAAATAAACAGCTAGCTGCAAAGAAGGGATTTGTTTCTGACCATCCAAACCTAACTATTTGTTCCGTCAGTAGCGTAGCTGATTACAACATTGAAGCCAATCCTAGGCCCAAGGCCTGACCTATATTTTATAGGCCCATAATTAAATTATTGATGTGCCTTCCTTGCTGCATGCAAAGCTTCCCTATTTTCTCACCTTAACAAGAACTTCTTTCGGTGAAAGTTTCTTTGCAAGTGGAGTTTGGATGACAGATAGTTGACCATCGAATAATTGCACGGCCTCGTTCATTTTGAAGATCTTGAAAACGTCTCTTCTTTAGCAGAGCACAAACAAGCACAGAAGTTGTTTAGGCCCTCCCCCTTGCACTTGCTGTTGACAACATGGCAGCACTTTGGTTGTTGTTGTCTGCGAAGTCACGTGCATCACGTGATAGCTGGTCACGTGCAATGATAGGCATCTACAAATTTCCTCACAAATTTGCATTTTACTAGCTCGTTTTCCATTTTCCACTCAATTATCATGTTTTTCATCATAAAATTTGCAAAACAGTTTTAAACGTGCAACTATGTTGGATGGACTAAAACAAATTTCAACTGTTTAAAAATTCGTGAAGATTTTTGTTCAATTTTTTAACATTGGAATAAAATGAGATTTAGTTTACGTGTCACCAATGATCCATTGTGTATCCATTGTTTTCTGCAGTTTTTTGGTGGCTTCACCCAAACCCAAGCCATCAAAAAGTGACCGTTAAAAATCCACTTATATCCGAGCAATTGTAGAAGATATGAATGCTTGGTTTGTTCCTTAGTGAAGTACAATGATTTATGTCCAAACAGCAACTATCATTTTGAAAAAATATGAAAATCCTAATATGTAATATCACCTTTCAAAAAACTGCAAAAATCATCGGTTTGTTTATATATTGGTGACGGAGTCGGAGCCCCTTTAAGACCGAAACGTCGTACAAAATAAAACCCTGTTCGAAGCGCAATCATTTATGCCGTTATTTGTTTGTATTTATAAAAGCAATAACGCAGATGGTCTGATACTTTGTCAAGGAGAGTATTCCCTGCAGCATAGATTCCAAATCTTTGAAAAGGCTGGTGTAAAATTCAGTTACTTGTTGCTTTGAACTGAATGACTTCAAAGAAACTTTAGCTATTTCTCTAGAATTCTACCGTTGGACTTTTCTGCAATCTTCAATATTATCAAACAAGAGTGTTTCTCTACTTTTTCAAGAATTCAAGAAAAATGTTCAAAAATCCATTGTAATTCCTAAACTGTTTGAAGCAACATGAAAATTTTTTTAAGAAAACCATTATTCATCGATGTCTACAATATGGTATCGAGCAAAAGTCTGTTACTCTTCTGGTCTAAGATTTAGAAATTTGATGACGTCACACCCTCAAATGAGTTGAAATGTAACATACGCTGAAATTTCGAAAAATATTCAGAACTTCTGAAATGTCCAACGGTAGAATTAAAGATAAGTAACTGAAGCTTGTTTCAAGCCACTCAAACAGAAGAAATAGATTACAGAATTTTACACCCACCTTTTTACGCCGAGTTAAAGATTTGGAAGCTATGCTATTCCCTGATTATCTTGAATCTGAGCAAATTATATTGTCAATAGCAGGAAACAAATGAAAAAGGAAAATTCTATTTATCAGTACTTAATGACTGCTAATAAATTTTCATTGTCCTTTCTATTGTTCGTTCTATTGTTCTCTCTATTCATTCTTTTCCTTTGTTTATGATGACTTCTTTTGAGAGAGGTTGATTTTGTCACCAAGACTGAGAGCCATGCCCTGAAAATAAACAGACGTCTTTGAGTAAGGGTTCTTAACGTATTTTTGGCAAAATTCTGAATGCATTGTCGTTTTAAAGTTCTATTGATTCAGATGTTGCAAAATTGCTTCATATGTCAAGAATTGGTCTGAAGGGATCTCAGGAACTTTAACATGAATTTGAAATCAACTATTTGTCAACAAGCTTCTAAAAAACATTGGTTTCAATCGACACTCCGTGAATTCAACGGCACAATTGATCAAACTTCATCATTTAAAAACGGGCAACATTTAATGGCCTAAACATTGAGCGATTATGCTGAAAGAATGCAAGATTTAAATATGAACCCACATACCTGACTTTTTGCTCTAATCCGAATATGTCCAGTAACTTGACCTTCTGCACCAGACCCTAATGGCTTTTCAATACACAAATTGGCAAGTGCATCTTCACCGAAAATACTTCGGGCGTAGAAATTGGCTGCCATGAAACCACAATCACCTGACAAGGCCTAAAGAAAAGAAGAGGAATGAGTGATAAGTGATTTTTCAGTCTTAAAAAAAGAAAAAATATTTCATAACTGCCTAACAATCATACACTGCTCTCATCCAACAAGAATCCTTGACTATCCAAAATATCTGTTAAATGTTTCTTTGGACGGCAGACCAGTTTCCAGTCAGTGGAATTTTCCAGGAGGGCGAAAATTCGATTGTTTACGACAGAAAATGTCACTGTGCAATTGAATAGAAATTTAAGGTTGAGCGACTTTTTATTGTGTAAAGTTCCGCCCACTTGGAAAATTCTACTAACTGGAAATCAGCCTTGATTTAAACACTGATGATTTCACGCAGAATTTTTGCTTCAATTGTCTTAAAATTCAACTCAATTCAAAATGATAATTCTCATAGTCAATCGATTAGGGAGACCTAAAAATCCGACAATTATGAACTATCAGATTGAGATGCCTTTAACAAATCTTTTCGCGTGTTATAGCATTTTCCTGCTTATTCTGCGAGAAAAAAATCCTTAAGATACAGAAGAAATACATTTGTTTCAGTTGCTGTTCAAATCGACAATCAATGTTATTACAATTTACAACAATAAGACTGATAGTGTATTCAACAACAACTGAAAAGAAATGCCTTTTTTCTTGGTCGTTGTTTTTTAATTAAAATTCAACAACTAGATTCAAACACAGATTGAAATTTAAAACAAATCAGTTAGAAACATTTCTTTCACAAACTGATCACAAAATCACAAACTTGCAAACACTGGCAAATAAAGATAGAAAATCGTAGAAATGAGCTTACCTTTTCTGGAGTGAGACATTTCATATTCGTCGTTGCAACTAAATGGTCAAGATATTCCCGAAGATCTGAGATATTGGTGTTTACTGAAACCTGGAAATGAAACGAAGAAAGATAGATGGAAGTATGATAGACTTGAAAGTCTGCTGAAAATTTTTCCCCGGTGGCACATCAAAATACGCTTCTCTAATCTGCATATCTACGTGCGTCAATTTGAGTGGAAAAGATCAGTAAACGTTACATAAGCCGTTGTTTTCCTTGGTCGTTTCTCGCTCGGTTCGGTTCCGCTCCCTTTTAGGTCCTTGAGTTGCAGCTGGCAAATTTTCAAACGCTCTCCTTGCCAGTTGCAACTCGAGGGCTTAAAGGAAACAAAAAAAGAGAGAAACGTCAAAAGAAGACAGCGTTGTATACCAAATTTACTAATATTTCCTACTCAACATGATCCAGGGAGATGCAGATTATAAAACTGGGCAACTGATGGGTAAGAAATTATGATAATAGTCTTCCTTTCCCAAAAAATCGGTGCATCATCACAAATACTAGGAATAAGGAAATTGACGGTCTTCCCTTACCTTGTTTTCCCACTCAAACTCGGCCCACATGGCTCTGAATTCAGTATCTGTACACGTGGCGGGAACNCATCCAGACAGCCTTGATTCAAACTCTGATGATTTCACTCAGAATTTTTGCTTGAATTGTCTTGAAATTTAACTCAACTCAAAATGAAAATTCTCATAGTCAATCGATAAATCCGGGAATTGTGAAATATCAGATTGAGATGCCTTTAACAAATCTTTTCGCGTGTCATGGCATTTTCCGGCTTATTCTGCGAGAAAAAAATCCTTAAGATACAGAAGAAATACATTTGTTTCAGTTGCTGTTCAACTCGACAATCAATGTTATTACAATTTACAACAATAAGACTGATAGTGTATTTAACAACAACTGAAAAGAAATGCCTTTTTCTTGGTCGTTGTTTTTTAATTAAAATTCAACAACTAGATTCAAACACAGATTGAAATTCAAAACAAATCAGTTAGAAACATTTCTTTCACACACTGATCACAAAATCACAAACTTGCAAACACTGGGAAATAAAGATAGAAAATTGTAGAAATGAGCTTACCTTTTCTGGAGTAAGACATTTCATATTCGTCGTTGCAACTAAATGGTCAAGATATTCCCGAAGATCTGAGATATTGGTGTTTACTGAAACCTGGAAATGAAATGAAGAAAGATAGATGGAAGTATGATAGACTTGACAGTCTGCTGAAAATTTTTCCCCGGTGCATCAAAATACGCTTCTCTAATCTGTAATCTGTAACTTCTGTAACTTCTGTAACTTCTGTAACTTCTGTAACTTCTGTAATCTGCATATATGCGTTCATCAATTTGAGTGGAAAAGATCAGTAAACGTTACATAAGCCGTTGTTTTCCTTTGTCGTTTCTCGCTCGATTCCGTTCCCTTTTATGTCTTTGAGTTGCAGCTGGCAAATTTTCAAACTCTCTCCTTGCCAGTTGCAGCTCGAGGGCCTAAGGGAAACAAAAAAGAAGGGAGAAACGCCACAAGAAGATAACGTTGTATGCCAAGTGTACTGATCTTCCCCACTCAACATGATCAACGGAGATGCAGATTAAAGAACTGGGAAACTGATGCGTAAGAAATTCTATGATAATAGTCTTCATTTCCCTAAAAACCGATGCATCATCACCATACTGGAAACACCCTTACCTTGTTTTCCCACTCAAACTCAGCCCACATGGCTCTGAATTCAGTATCTGTGCACGTGGCGGGAACGATATAATCCATCACATCAATATGTATGTCATTTAATACAACACAATTTCTATCTCCAGAACCACCAGAAACATCGTACACTACAAATGAAGAAAAACAGAAGGTCTTAAAAGCATGCTCTCCCTGTTAGAGATTCTCCGAAAAAAAAGGCTTCAACAAGTTGCAGTGTTATTTAGTCATAGTCTAATTTTTAAAAGGTGACGGTGAAGGTGAAGTTGCGGGTTTTTAGCGCCAAGCGCTGGGATCGCAGAAGTAGAACAGGCGTAATCGAGTCCGCGACCCCTTGCCATGACGCTCAAGTGGTGGGGCTCTACCGGGTATCGAGCCCTGTCAGCCTGACTGTTCTGGCTGCAAAGTCAGTGGATTACACCACTGTGCCACAACAACTTCACCTAGCAATGTTTCTCGTACCTTTTAAAAAGCATACCTCGGATATACCAAATTGATGCATTTGCATTTGCTGAGCGTACAATCATGAATTATGCGCAGATTTCAACGAATCACCTCTCATTTTGAAGCCCAAAGGCGAAACATTGCAATCATAACAATTGCATCAACTATCTTCTGAATAAATTAACAAAGTAACCCATGTACAAATGTAAAACATACATATTTGTCATTACGTTTTTCTCTTTGGTAGACATTCCCCAAGTTTCGCTCGTTATCTCATTCAGGCCTACTCGGTCGGCAGTGAGCTGCGAAAGTGGAACGAGCAAAGCGTCCGTTCGCTCCACTTTCGAAGCACACTGCCAACCGAGTAGGCCCGAAAAAGATAACAAATGGGACTTGGAGCAAGTCTATCTCTTTGGAGGATCAGCATGCTCGCTTTCATATTTTGAAGCTATAACTTTGAAGAAACGTTTCGAGATTTTTAGTTCTTCGATGTATCTTCAAAATAGCTCTCAAGGAAAATAACCAACAGCTCTGGTTTGGTATGGCCGACCTCAGTGAAATGAATTTCTACATCTAAGTTAGGCTTTCTGCTTAAACATGATTGGTATTTAATATAAATTAATCCATAGTTTAAGACAATACAATTTGGTTAACACTGATACATCATTTTGGGACACCCCTGAATACTTGTAAGCTTTGATTTAAAAATGACACAAAACTGATTCATCAAATTCCCAGAGAAAAGAAACACAAAACTATACAGCCAAAGAATCAAATATTCATAACAACTGCAATTTTCTTAATTTAAACCTGATCAGTTAAATGCCTTGTTAAAGAAGTCACATGAATAATACCAGAGTAATAGATCATGGCTTGATGAGGCAAAAAGATTATTAAAAGTATGAAGAGTAGATACTTACCAATATTTCCAAATATGATCCCATTTTCAGTTGATGCTACTTTCACACTCGCCTAATGTTGAGACAAAATGTTTAAAGTCAAGACTCAACATGAATGGACAAAGAGAAAATGTTTTCAGGGTGATTTGAAGATTTAGTAATTGCGATTAGTGTAAATTTCTGCACGAGCGTTATTTCAACGATTGGCTCGTAGCGAAATTCTGTAGTAGTTACAAAAATAAATGCCGCCCCAACCCGTCACAAAATCATAAATTCAACAAGACTCATGCTTGCAGGCCTCGTGGCGCTTTCTTGTTTGTCTTTTCAACTCCCTTGACACGGGAATGCAACCTGCACCAAAGCAGGAATCCAATGAAATTACGAAAGCAAGTACTCTCGTACAGCATAATCGCTGACATATAAAAATATGAATAGCACCACGGAGCACGTGAATTTACCTTAATATTTGAGAAGTCGTGTGGAGCTAACATAATCGGTGATGGTTTTTCAACTAGCTTCAGATCCCCTATGAAAAATAAGATAAGTTGTTTTGTTAGAAAAACGATAATCAGATTCCTTCAAAATCGAAAAGATATAGCATCAAATGTTGCACTGAGACTGAATATGGCTGAAAAAGATCAAAAGACAAAATATTTCCTTCAGTGTCCCACAAAAGTACCACCGTCTAAAAAATCACTAAAACTCGATTATCGCATGTATCATAAATTTTCTTTTCTGATCTCTTTTGTAAATGATTCAAATATATTTAATAACAATAAGATCTTTGTTTTCATTATTTAAAGGGTGCAAATGACAGGTCGAAACTTTGTACTAAGCTTTACTCTTTAAGTAACATCGTAAATCTTGCCTATGAGCTAAAAGCTTCAAATTTCTATCATCCTTTAAGTCTCCAAAGACAGTGCGAGTTTCCTTCTGTCAGGCATGACTAAATCAAAAGCTTGGCTTGCACCTACAATTGATCTTGCAATAAATATCAGTGCTTTTTGTAGCATGATTCAAAATCAGGTAGCCCTAAGAAGAGCTAAATTTGCTAATTTTAAAACCAATGACAAGATCACTTATCCTATACACGAGAAAGTAATTTGGTCTTTGATCTACGTACCACAAATAAGAAACTAAAGATGAAGACCATGTAATCGAATTTTGGTGATTTTTCACAAACAGGAGCACTTTTTCTGGACAACTGGGATTTTTATGTGACAGTTTCCAACTTGCATCATTACAATTTCAACACCCTAGTTTTCCTGGCCATTCTCAAGCGCAATAAATAAATGCCTCCTCTATTTCTATGTTCACTGCTGAAACTTAATTTCATTAGTAGTTGGTACTGGGTGTCCCAAAAAATGAACACGGATTTGGTTGACTCCACCGCTATGAATTTAGCTTCAATCAATGTTTAATCACTCTAAAAATGTTCCTCGATAGTTAACTTGAACATAGATACCTTGTTCGTTGATATTGGTACTTTGAGAGCAGACATGTTAATCTTGAAAGCTCAAATTTGCATCTTCCTTCAAACCAGAGCTTTAGCATTTTGGCCTAAGCAACTTATTAAGGCACAGCGTATAAATCAACGATAGCTTTGATAAAATTTGAACAATATTAGATCTTGTTATTCTGTTTTCCAGAACACACCCCCCAGTCACCCATTGAGAAGTTTCTTAATTTTTCATTAATTTCAGTTCTTAATTTCCATGTGCTTCAGGAATTTGCTTAGGTCAAAAGGCCAAAGCTCTGGTTTGCAAGTGGACGCAAATTTGAGCTTTCAAGATTGATATTTTTGCTCTCAAAGCCCCAATACCAACAAACGAGGCATCTATGATCAAGTTAACTATCAAGGAACATGTTGAGAGTGATTAGCCATTGATTAAAGCTAAATTCACATCTCTGGAGTCAACCAAATCTGTGTGCATTTTTTGGGACAGGCAGTACTTTAAACATGGAAAGATAGCAGATTCATACCAAGTGTTGCCAATTCAAGAGTGACATTTTGAAGAGTATCTGCAGTTTGATTAACAATCAACACATCCAAAACAATGTCATATTGATTCACGTTGACGTATGCTTCCGCATATATTGGGTCTGAAAATCCGGTCAATTGTGCAACCTGTAAAAAGGAGGTGATGGTATGATCAAATTTCCCTACCGATAGCAAGAGATGGCTTTCTTCCCTACTATTTTAAGTCCTCACAACTTAAAACACCCTTAACCTTCACCAAAAATATTGAAAGAATTACTGCAGTGCAATATGAAGCGAACAATTTAAAAAACAACTTAAAATGCATCTAAAGAGCTAGACTCTCAAACCAAACACAACTCGCTGGAAGAACAGCAATAATTAAGTTTTATAGGGCTGAAGATTCTATTCATTAGGCTTATATAATTGTAAATGGTAGACGGTAGAACAACTAATAAAATTTTACCGATCGGTTATGACCTATAAGATGATGAATAACATTTGCCCTGAAAGCCTTCGGGATAGATATCAAATAAGAAACACGCACTCAAATTATAAAACAAGAAACTGCACGGATATTCAAATTCCGAGATATAATCTTGAGTATTTAAAGAAAAGTTTTCATTATTCGGGTCTGAAAGCTTGGAACGAGATCCCTACTACCATCAGGGAGCTCTCTACTTTGCAACAATTTAAAAAACACCTCACAATACATTTGAGGAGCTGAATTCAACTCAAACACAACTCCCTAGAAGATCAGCACCACCCTAGAACGATGAATTTTATTTTTCATATATTTTTTTGTAGGGTTTGTAGTTTTGTATATTAAGTTTTGCTGAAGGGATTTTATCGTCTATAAATAATGTATACAATAATAATAATAAATACACGTTATGAATTTTAATTTGCTGAAGGGTTAATTTGTGTATAAATAATATCATATGAATGAAATGAAATTAACATAAGCATACTGAGCGCAAGGGGAACCCGGAAACTTGGGGAAATTATGAACGAAATTCGATGAACTGCATTACCTTATTGAGTTTTGAATTCTTTGGATTTTCTTCTTTTGCTGATATTGGACTGCCAATGGCCTGTAGCAAACTCAGCTGTAGTTGATCCTGTGAAAGAAATCAATAAATATGTTTTGCTTACTACCATCTCGCAGACATTAAAAAACTGAGGGTTTTCATGCACTGATGGTATTGACATTCTTCAGTCAGCTTAGAAATCATGCTGCTTTAAAAACGCTGTAGAGAATACGGACAGACTTTGTAAGACAATGGCATGAATTGCTTTTGATTGACACCGCACTTCAAAGCTATTAGCAATCACAGAAAAAGGAAATTCTCTCAACCAGTAATTCAAAAACAAGCAAAGCCACAAGAGTTTATCTGAAACCCAGGTAGCTAGCTCGCTCGTTGTGCATTCCAGAAATTGTTTTTAAGAGCAAACATGAGCATAGATTGAAAGAAGAACGATATATCTACATATCTACCTCAGGCATTTTATGTCTTTTGCTCAGAAGCTGAGCAGTAAGTGTTTTAATTACACCCAAAAAATAAGAGAATTGAATCGGCTCCCAATCAGCTTTTGAACCAAACAAATTAACTGCCTGAGGCAGATATGTAGGTGTATCCTTCTTCTTTCTACAACAATTTCTGGAATGTAGAAGGAGGGTGCTAGCTATCTGGATTTTAGAGAAACTTTTGCAGCTTTGATCTTTTTGAATTACTGGTTGAGAGACTTTCCCTTGTCTGCAATCGCTAATCGCTTTGGCTTCAGTTGTCAACAAAAGCAACTCATGCTATTGTGTTGCAAAATCTGTCCTTGTTGCAAAATCTGTCCTTATTGCTGTAGTGCCCAAAGAAATGATGATAGTAAACATGCTCTCTTTGGTATCATGGCGAATCACCTACACTTTAAACAATTCTTTCAAAGAAATGGGAAATAAAACTTTACACTATTAATTTTGAAGTTTTGCAATGATTCGACGCTTATGATCCATGCAATCTTTTCAAAAGGAAAAATGTTCCTACCTCAGCCACGCCTTGCTCTGATTTTGCAAATAATTGCAGGAATGAAATCGACTCATCTGGCTGATTTGTAATAACTTTTTTCTCTGATGAAGCCTTTCCTGTATCAAGTATTTGTGCATTTTCCTCCAACATGACAGATAATGCACTTCTGCATCGCTCACTGAATATTCCTTTTAGAACTGCATTTCTTTCTGCTAATGATTTAACACAAGTTGCCAGTCTGTCTAAGTCATCTTCGCTTATTGCCTGAAGAAAAATTAGATAATAAGAAATAACAACGAAAATGTTAGCAAGCCTCGAAAGCGCAATTTTTTTATTGCTTCTCCTGTGAAGCCAATTCAAAACACTTTTTTAAAGTAGTTTCTTGACGGTAGAATTCAAACGCATAAGATCTACCATTTCTGTTCTGATCCATCTTCTCAATATTTAATTCACATAAACAGAAAAAGGTATCAGGCAAAATCTTTGTGATTTGAAGAACTACTGGTTACAAAGAATTACAACCGGCCTGAAATTGCGTGACTCTAAGTACAAGCGGTTTATGCATGAGCAATACCGTAAAAGCTCTGTTAAGCCCCCCTCTCTATTAAGCCCCCCCCCCACTTACATCAAATTCCAGAGGTTACCAAAGACTCTCCATTTATTGAGCTAAATAAGTTTGCATGTTAATTTTGATGTGTTTTGAGATGAAAACCTTGTAGAATTCATGTATTTAACTCGTAAAATTGTATGTCTAAAGCGCAAAATGTGGTGCAAAAATGACTAAAAAGTGTCAAAAATTAAATAAGCCCCTTAATAGAGCTTTTACAGTACTTCACTGCGAAACTGAGCACGCATTAAAAACGTCATGGTGGAGTTTGATGAGTTAGATATTTACGCTCACCTTCTTAGGAATGCCAGACTTTCCAAGATGAATAATACTTGCAATAATGAGCATTGCTTCTGCACAGAATGCCTGAAAAAGAAAAGAATTTAAACAACATATCAAGAAGTCTTTTAAGGAATACTGCTACTTAATTTTTGTTCTTTTCAAGCCTGCATATACCTCGTAAACAGTTTTTAATAATACCCTTTTGTGAAACAGATTCTCAAAAATTTAGCAAATGTTTTGAAGTTTTATTTTTACCTCATCAGAAAATATAAACCAACAAATAAACAAATCAATCAATTAATTAATCCACAAATCAATTTGTAATTGGTAATCTATTGGTAAAAATATACAAATAAACAAATTACGTTTTGTTTTCTGGCATCACTTTCCAGTTCAATAAATCTGAGGGCAAGTTTTGTCAAGGTGCTTCCAATTGCAGATCCAACGAAAAATTCTCCATTTATCAGGTAGCTTCTAAGTGGTGGCCTTTGAAAAAGAATTGTAGAAATGTTATACTATTTGCTAAAATATTAGATAATCATAAATAAAATTTAGATGAAGTTCTTCATATCATTTCATATTAAAACACATTAATTAACGATTGTTTGTCTTCCTCCACTTTAAGATTCAATCAATTCAGTCTCGAGCATATCTTCGTAAGAGGAAACACGGAAGGATTTTCAATTTTGAAGAGATTTTCTAACATGACAAAGTCCACTGTTCCACTTGAAGTATTCACGAAACTTGAGGCAATCGTAAAATCTTAATAAAGCTATCAAATTTCATAAACGTGGCTCCAAGAGAAAGTATAAATACTTAAAAATTCGAGCTACTACTTTTACGAATCAACATACATCCTTTCTTCTTTTAAAGACGGAATTTTGCTCACTGCTTCTGCCTCTCTTGTAAATCCAGAAATATGAGATTTAACTCAAAAAGTAGTTGTTGACATAAGCTATACCTCTTTTCTTCAGACGATGCTCCTCCGCTGGTTTTACTTGTGAAGGCGCTCTGCGTAGCATATGTCCCATCAGCGGTCACCAGTTTTTGTCCACTTACTTTAGCTTCCTCTTGGTCTGAAACAGAACAGGGATACTCGCTTTATTAAACAAATCCTCCACAAGGTTAAACCAAGTTAGAATGTTAAAATGGTAAAGAATATCGACGATCTATTCTCACTCATTTTACAGTTCTTTTCTTGGAAAAAACAAAGACAAAGCCTTTGAAACTGTCTTTGTTTGATTGGGTTAGCATCCAGCTCTTTTGTCTCCCTTGTGTGCTTTCAGCTATTCCGTGATTTGGTTCGTACAAATATCAGAACCAACAATTTTCCTCTACAAAACCATGGGCCATGATGCACCAATTTCGTGGGGAGGGAAGATAAGGATTGTAGAATTTCTTACCCATTAGTTGACCAGTTCTCTAATTTGCATCTCTGTTGATCAATTTGAGTGAACAAGATCAGTAAACGTTTGTTTCTTTGTCGTATCTCTCCCTGGCTCCGTTCGTTTAGGCCCCACGAGTTGCAACTGACAAAATATTTTCAAGCGTCTCTTTCGTAGAGAAGCAAAAGGACTGGTCAACTAATGGGTAAGAAATTCTACAATTACTATCTTCCCTTCCCACAAAATTGGTGCATCATCGCCCATGACAAAACATACAAATTTTATTGTACATACCCTCTTTCTCTTCTCCAGCTGCTTTTCGAAGCTCGTCATCAACGATAGGAATCTGCAAATATATCAAGCAGAAAAGAAATTAGGAATAGGAGTCGTTGGCGAAAGCAGAATCCACGAAGGATCTATAAGATACAAATAAACATTAAAATTATAGCATAGGAGTCATTGACTTATAAAACAATAAACGATTGCAGGGAATTGTGGTGATAAAAAGCAGCTAACGATATAAATATACATTAGAGGAATAAATACTCACATCTCCGAGGCCATCTTTAATTTCCTTCATGACTGATAATATGTCACGTGAGTTTGCACAATATTCACCCAAGATCCATAATGCATGGCGATGAATCCTATTTGAAAAAAAAACAGGGAATAATAAAGTATTTTCAACTATTCATGCATATAAAAATATAGTTATCAATTCAAATCAAGTTACCCAAAAGCATTCAACGAAATCATGCAGGTCATATGTCATCAGTAATCAGCTGCTACAAAGATATTTCTGATATCTACAAATAAAAATGTTTTCCTCCTTTTTTATAACTTTTACTATTATGCTTTTACTTGCTGGATTTCAAACTCAGCAAATAAATTGCAAGGTTTTACTGAAGTATATTTTACTTGATGCTTCTGTTTGTATCTGTATTATACTTAGCTACGACTCACTAATTGAGCAAAAACACCAAGGGAGTTGTTTGTTTTGGATTTCTGATTTCCACTGAACGAATCTATTCATGCGAAGCGAGCTTTCTCAACCTTGAGCATGCGTACAATTTACAAAAAAATTCACTGAAAACTGACGTTTGACTCCCTGCAAAAAGTTTATATTTCCACGAAGTTAGATTTACAGCTTTAGGAAAACCTAGGATATGCTGGAGGAGCTGCAAAACATTCTGCAAATAGGCATTGCTGTGGATTCAAATGAAATTTACCTAGAGAACAGTCACTTCACATGAAAAATTTCGCTCATTGGAAATCAGGCTTCAAACTACTTTCAAACAGTTTGCCAATGCAGCTTTAAAGTCATTATTTCTCTCCTATAGAACCACTGTTTCCTTCCTGGTGTGACGCTAGTATCACCCTGTTTGATATTGGCTAGTATCTTATCTTCAATACAGTACATGACCAGCAAATAAATTTGAGAGATCCCAGGACTTACTTGACAGATTTTATGGTATGGAAACTCTCCAAGAGCTTTTCAATGATTACCGGTTTCAAAACATCAAACTTTTGTATTGCTTCTCTAATGAACAGTAAAACATCCAGGGCTGCTTGTTCGTTAGTGTCACCAAGAAATTCTGTCAGCTAAAATAAACGGTATACAATAATATAATCAACCACAAAAAACTTACGTTAGACTTTATCAAATAAAGCTCGTTGTCAAAAAAATCAGAATCGAACAACATTTTGTTACATGTTGTAGAATTTTCGAATGTGCACAATAGTGGTAGAAGCTCTAACGCCACTAGATCGAACGTAGCATATAAAAATGTATAAAAATAACGCTCGATCTAAGCTTTTTTGCACAATAGTTAAAAGGTCTATTACATTTTTTATTAGACAATGCTGAGTAGAATGGAGCGCTTACATTACTTTTCGAAAATAACATATCTCAACAATATTTCTAAAATAAGATTAAATCGGTAACTTTACAACTGAGTAGATAGGCTTGGAATCTTCTCTTCTTCTTGTCATCAATGTTTTAGGCTAACCAGAGTTCAAATGAAAGATAAATGCCAACATTGAAATAGTCACAATTCTTAGTACAGTAAACCCTCACATAAACAGCCCAGTGGATTAAGAACGGACAGACTGAAATTGTCAGATTAAAACCCTATTTTATAAGAACCAATCCATTGTATTCATTGTTAGATTGTCCATTGTTTCATAAGAACAAGCAATTGTATTCATTGTCAGATTTTCCATTGTTTCATAAGAACAATACATTGTATTCATTGTACAAGAATCCAGGCTGACTTGCAAAATTTAAAGTTCTTTAATGCGAGTGTTTACAGTAACAGTTAGGCTTACCATTGGTACAACAGATGGTGCAACTTCTGGGAACTTTACGCTGCATGAATGTAGTGTACGAACGAGAACCTAAAATTTAAAAAGCAGAAGTGTTATCTCAACCTCGTTCCCAAGAGTACATGTCATTGTCAATAGGAAGCTAGATCTCAACAGATACAATGTAGGGGCTGCAAATTACGGAAAACCTTCATTGTCACTGGGTATGAGGTTGGTGTTATCTGGGAGATCGATCAGGAAATTGGGTAACGAATGTAAGAAGATAGGATTGTGGTAAAATGACAGTAAACATGAGAAATGTTGAACTTCATTAAGAGTTGAAGAGACAGTAAATAAGAAACGGTCATTTAGTGCTGTAAAACATCAAAGCAATCCACAACTTTTAGGGTATGAAGACGGGACAAGACAATCCTTACCTGTCTGTAATTTCCTGATTCGTCTTGGTCACCTTCTGTGTGTGTTTTATTTACTTCTTTTTTCAGCAACATCACAACCTAAAGAATATCAACAAACGAAATAAACAATGATGTTCTTTCGATATTCTAATTGCTTTAACTTGCTAAAACATTGCTCAGTACTTGTTTTCAATAAATTCAATTTTCAATGGTTCATTTTTCTGAACCTAAGACAAATTCCCAAACCAGAGAAGGAACAAAGTAGGGTCGTTATTCGTGGATGAAACCTATTTTAATTGTCCCATAAAAAGGCTTCAAATCTTCAGCAGTAAATTTGAACAATTTTTTACCATGTCCATTGAAAATTTAAGCAGATTATCAAAGCAGAATGTATTTTCGATCATGTAACTCTGTGCCAAAAACTTAAATAAAGAGCAGAGCCAGAAAGATATAGGTTACCTCTTCGCAGTTTCTGGTGGTCATCAGGTCAACGACAAGCTCCAAGCTCTTCTTTCTGACTTCAAGATCAGGGCTTGTCAAAACTCTCAAGATATCCATCACTAGTTCCTACAATAAACATTTCATTGCATAAAAAAGGCAAATATTGAGTCAGAAATTTGGTAGAAAGACTACATTAGATCTGCTAGGTTTTCTCTACTTCTCTGCAACGCCAGCACTTGGCACTAAAAACAGCAGCTTCACCTTCCCAATAGGATTTTAGAGACTCACTGAGAGATGTTTGTTGGACCAAGCAAAGGGTTATACAAAGGGTGTG
>REGL01000273.1:37206-62781 GCA_004194395.1 Aurelia aurita complex sp. Pacific
ATATTTTGGGTTGACTTAAATTTTTGGGATTTACGCCCCTTTATGCGTATGTATGTCCTGAGTGCCCCCCCCCCCTGGAGAAGTAAGTTGCTGTAGTTGGTCTTTATAAATTGACCTCGCATATATATTTAGATATTGCATTGAAAAAAGGCCACATACTTATCTTCAGACTCTCTTTGGTGATATTTTTCATGATTTCTTGTCTTATATTTACCACCTGCCACCCTCAATGTCCATCTGCCCAGGACCACTTCTTCAAACCCAGGATGGTCCGTAATGCAGACCACGGTTCTTCCCTCCCCCAGTTCTGCCATTACCAATTCGCTTGTGCAGGCCTCAACACAATTGTTCATTTC
This sequence comes from Aurelia aurita complex sp. Pacific, assembly GCA_004194395.1. NCBI lineage: Eukaryota > Metazoa > Cnidaria > Scyphozoa > Semaeostomeae > Ulmaridae > Aurelia > Aurelia aurita complex sp. Pacific. Next base: position 37,563 of record REGL01000273.1, read on the forward strand.
AGTGCAGCAACTGAGTTCCTCTTTCTTCTGGATGAAAGCAAGTGAGCAGTGGCCACACTTGCACCTTCAAGATTGATAAACATAAGATTTAAACACAAGCCTTGTAAAATGTTGGTTAGGCTTAGCCCTACTAAGTCTTATTGGAATTTTAGGGAGAATTTCGCTTTTTCTGGTCTCCCATGCAGTAAATACCTGTACATGATAACCCTCGTGTATCAAGAACCTACAGCTTGAAATTACGTAATAATTGCAACGTGTTTGCCAGTTAACTTCTTTCGTAGACTCCAAAACAATACAGACAGAACTGGCAGGGCCTGCAGTGAGGGGTAAAATTCCAGAAGCAAAAACTTCCCTTATGCCTCTTCTGTCTTGCTAGCCTGCGTGCAGCTGCAGACCTCACTTCTCTTCAGGGAATCAGTAGAGTCTGCACGCAGGTTACTTTCTTGCTTGAAGCATGAAATTCGACCAAATGTTATTGTTAGCCAAAATGTGAAGTTTGTCATCATTTTCAGCAGGTTGTTTGCTCAGAATGTATATTTTTTAGGCCATTGCCCAAAAATGTTTGTGGTAAACAGACGTGACAAGACCGTGCAACACCAAAGCCCTCTTTTTCAAAGGAGTGAACAGATCAACTTATATAGAGTACTGTCGCCCTGAATGGGTCTAATCACAAATAGAATTGATTTTCTTATCAAAGTGCATGTCTCTTGGAAATATTTTCTTTATGAATATGGACTTCATTTNGTAAAATTCCAGAAGCAAAAACTTCCCTTATGCCTCTTCTGTCTTGCTAGCCTGCGTGCAGCTGCAGACCTCACTTCTCTTCAGGGAATCAGTAGAGTCTGCACGCAGGTTACTTTCTTGCTTGAAGCATGAAATTCGACCAAATGTTATTGTTAGCCAAAATGTGAAGTTTGTCATCATTTTCAGCAGGTTGTTTGCTCAGAATGTATATTTTTTAGGCCATGGCCCAAAAATGTTTGTGGTAAACAGACGTGACAAGACCGTGCAACACCAAAGCCCTCTTTTTCAAAGGAGTGAACAGATCAACTTATATAGGCCTAAACGGGATTTAGGGCAAGACATTTCATCCTCCAAGGCTATAAAGTTTAACTTACCAGTCAGCAATGTCGATTCTTCCTTCAAAGCGGTCTGTCAGGATCTTCATTCTTTCATCTCGCTCAGCAACTTGCCTCCGGTAATTTATCATGTAACCTTCATCGGCGACTGGGTCGTCTTCGTGTGGCATCCCAGACCACTGTGCTCCTTCAACGTTGCGTGCTGCTTGCCGTTCATCAAGCGTCAAATCTTCGATTTCATTTTCCAGATGCGATTCATCGAATGGGTCATACAGGCTTTCGTGACTACTGAGTGAAGCTTCGGATTCTGTGAAACTCATTTTCGCCGAGGTTTAAAAGGAATTCACTGTCGAATTCACTCACTTACTGTTGACGTGCCGATCGCGATCTATTGACTCCTCACACAAAGTGCAAAAGCAAACTATTTGTGTTAACTGCGTGATCGTCATTAGTGCCCAGGCCCACACTCCGCGGTCGTGGTGCATCGCCCACTGCGTTTCAAATGGCTGTAACTCAAAATAGGAATGCCAAAGAAGAAATTTGTTTGCATTTTTGAGCTCCTCGATGATTATTTACTAAGGCTTAGTGAAAAGAGATTTTGCCCGCAGGTGCACTTTAATGGCTCTTCCAAAGGACGGCAAAGTGAGTTGCTTGGTCAGGCAGATTTTGACATCACGCCACCAGCTTCATTTCCTGACGGAAACTATAAACCGCTCGCCCACTCAACCCTATCNTTTTCGCCGAGGTTTAAAAGGAATTCACTGTCGAATTCACTCACTTACTGTTGACGTGCCGATCGCGATCTATTGACTCCTCACACAAAGTGCAAAAGCAAACTATTTGTGTTAACTGCGTGATCGTCATTAGTGCCCAGGCCCACACTCCGCGGTCGTGGTGCATCGCCCACTGCGTTTCAAATGGCTGTAACTCAAAATAGGAATGCCAAAGAAGAAATTTGTTTGCATTTTTGAGCTCCTCGATGATTATTTACTAAGGCTTAGTGAAAAGAGATTTTGCCCGCAGGTGCACTTTAAGCAACTTACTATGAATCAATCTATTCTAACTGCAGGGAATTTGATCTGCCTGTCAACACCCCCGGTTATCGACTGCCTTGTGTATCTTTCCTTGCGTTGGATAATATCATTGTTGCAGATTGAGGCGTCTTTTACAATCCGAAGTTTGTTGTTATTTTATCGTTTAAATTATGGAGATTGCAGATGTTTCAAATAGTGACTCCCGATCGGATGATTTTAACGTATTTGATAAAAAATTTCGTCGTCGTGCTGTTCTTATAGATAACTTGGATAAAGACAAAGAATTGAAAGTCGTCGAACAAACGCTGCTTCCTCATCTTGAAGCCTTGACGTAAGCCTTCTTTATTATATCTTTATTACAACCTCGTTATTTGTTCATCATATCGTTATTATCGCGTTTTATTGTTATATAATTTTTCATGAAAATACAGGTATTTAGTCAAAAGTTGCTCTTTCAGCGAACTGAGACATTACAGAGTTTTCATGCTCCTTTTGTAGATGTGTGTGTACTTTCAAGACTTTGTGGAACTGTTTACTTCCATAAATCAGTTTCGATGTGATTGTTACGTTCCGCTATTACTGCGAATAGAATGTTTGTAAATAAATAGAACTGATTTATTAGGCCCTGAAAGGGAGAAAGCCCTTTTAAGTTATCAGAGGAAATTAAAAATACCCACTGTTCCAGTCCATGTTTGTTACTTGTATCCAATGATGTAGGAGTCTCAACACACGATTCGCCTCTTTTAATTTGCAATTTTACTTCATTTAAAATTGAATTTAAAGGTCTATATAAAGTTTAAATAGGAGATAAAATCTGTCTCAAATTAGATGTCACGTGAAATGTCCGCGAAGAGAATAATTGTACTTTTTTGCATACGTGATTTTGTGAAATCGCAAATCGCACACGACAGCTAATTTTGAGACTTAATTCGGAGTATCGAAGTCTGGAAAAGGCCTTTCTTTGAAAGCATACAGTGGACATTTATTTGTCACATTGCAGACCTGCGTTTTCTGATTGTTTTCGTTCGCATATCGGAACAAAGAGCGAAAGGCAAGTAGCGCCCTTCTGTCAGTCAGCTCATCAGAAGACGTGAATCTTTATCGCAGTATTTTTTCCTGCTGAAAGATTGTTCTGAAAATATCATTTATATCCTCTCGATTTGCGGACAAGAACCAGTTTGGTGCCACTTAGGATAATCTGCTGGTTAGACTGAGATGAATATTGCCTATACTTTTCGGGGCTAATACAGTATCGCACACCTATAGGGTTTTGGTAGGGTTTTGGTAGGGTTTAGTTAGGATCAGTATAGGCACAGTGTGCAAAACTGCTTTAGTAGTGCCTACTTTTCAATACTCCCCAACTGCTCGCCTGATGTTGACAAACAGTGTCTTAGCAAGTTCAGGGAGCTTACGATACTCAAAATGTGTCCTGCTATGAATTCACAACTTCATGTTTTCATTCATAAACAGCTCCAACGTTGCCAACCAGAAAGGATAAACAAAATCCAGCTCTCACGTTATAGGAAAAAATATAGAAACGGGGTGACCCAAAAGTAAAACCTTTTTGCAAAATCATCAAGATTTTATTTGTGTGAGAAAGATAGAGCAACACGCTTGCAGTCTACTTCTCTTCAATTCTTTTTGTTGACTGGACTGAAATGGTTAGAAAGCTTGAAAATGCAATTTAATTGATTTGTGTCAAATTCCCAGTTAATTTCAAGAATAATTTTCATTTTCATTCCTGAAGTATAGCCTGGAAAAGAATATTTTGAGCTATAGTATTTTACAAAATATCTTATTTTTAGCCAAAAAGCTACATGTTGCATATAATTATAAATCTTCTAAATCAGTAGTAACATGATACAGCTTTGGTGACTTTCCAAAATTTTCACTCCGTGAAGGCCCGTGGATGTACTGAATTTTGATGATGAAAAAATCAACAAATTTTCAAATGCATGCCCTTTTGCGTAATATGCTTTATCCTTCTCGAAAACGTCTTTAGTTTTGGACAATAAGGAATGTATGACGTACTTTATGACGTTGGTTAATTGGTGTTTTCTTGATGACGTACTCAAATGACGTTTTCTGAGAAGGAAATGAAGTGCAATGGTTTGCAATGCCCAGCCACTTTGGTTACCCAATTGCCAAATAACTTCGAATCATCGACTCAAACTAACTTTTCTCTCAAGGTTATTGATTTTTTGAATTAACTACTTCCTTGATTATCTAAAAAACCTATCGATAACCTCAATTTTATCATTTGAATTCCAAACATTGTCAGTGTTACCTAATTTTGAATTGGCTGAAATTTTTGGAATATGTAATGTGTAAAGCGAACCACACCTTCTATAATTTTAGATCAAGGGTACGTTTTATTTCGGNTTGTGGCCAGAAAAGTCCGGCGGACAGTGTAATCCTCTGACTTTGCGCCCAGAGCAGTCAGGCGGACAGGGTTCGATACCTCTGTGATCCCAGCGCTTGGCGCTAAAAACTGCAACTTCACTGCACGTTCACTGATTTTTCCAGAAGCTTTGGAATAATAGGGATCCGAGATCGGACTGTCCGAAAGAAGATTCCCAGAAACATTCACAAGCCAAATCATAAATGGTGGATATTGTTCTATAAACCTCATAATCTGATAAGATATATTTTCTTTTTTATAGTTCAGCAATGGCCTCATCGCTTACGACCTTCATGAAACATGTTGGTGTCCAAGTCAAAGTGAGTTTCGCTTAATATCGCATGGAATTAAACTGGAAAATATTGTCTTCGAATTTCAAAGCTAACTGTTTCGCACATGGAAGCAAATATCTTTTATAATCCTGAAAGAGATTCGAAAAAATTAAAAAAAAAATTCGTTTAGGCCTAAATATTTTTGACTGAAATGGGACACAGCAAAACAAATATATTTTTCTTTCGATTTTTCCTGTGTTGTGTTGTGAGCTTGGTTTTAAAATTTGATTTTGGTTTGCTTTTTCAAACGAATATAAACAACCAATACCATAAGAATAGCGGTGGTTGCTTCGTTCTAGCTGCTTTTCGTTGTAGATTTCAAACTTTGCTGTGACATGTTGTTGTGTTTTGTTGGTGATATCACTACGCATCATTGGCATGTACTTGTTCTTACAGAATGTTTCTTTTTCAGACCGGGAGCAGCCAAGTCAATCCTTTAGAACGACATAAAAGTTTTGCGGAGAAAGAAAGAAGCTCTTTATTCAAATTTAAGCCAAGCAAGAAGGTGAGAGGATACTCAGAACAATTCTCTTTAAGCATTATGTACAATTTATGTACAACTATAGAAATTTAGCTCTAAACTTATATTTAGAAAAGTGAGGTTTTACGATTTGGTAACCTGGGAACAGGCCTTATCGGGGAGCTATGGAGGAGGAAAGGAAAAGAAAGGGGCCTGTAGGAATGGGCTGTATTTTTGAATTCCATAAACTCATCAGGGACAGCTCTTTTGTTATTTTTTCTTGATTTTGAAATTCTGAAGTTCTCTATAATATGATTGGATAGTAACACGTAAGATTTATCAATAAACCTTTTTATCACTCATGACGTTGAAATTGGGGACAATCTTCAATCAGGCATGTGGAATTCAAAACTGTGGGCTATCCATACGGGCTCTCTTCTTTCTTTTTTCAAAGCCTGTCCACAAGGCTACGATTTTGCATGTTGGTTGCCAGGCTTGCATTTTCAATTAATTTGCATTTCACTGGGTCAACAATCTATGATATAAGAAATATTCCTTATTTTCAGGTTATTGCAATAAAGGGTCACCAGTTCATCGGAAATCAATACACTGAAAGCACTTTGTGTAATTATTGCGAAGGTCTACTTTGGGGTATCGGTATGCAAGGACTGCAGTGTCAGAGTATGTAATATGTGTTCTGATTTCTTTATTTTACTACGTTATGGCTATATGGGCTTTTAATAGGTGTGTACAGCTTTTTGAGCTGACTGGCTGGGTACAAATAACATATCTTGGTCTATCTACTATCGTCTCTTTAGTAGTTGAAAGGAATAGGAAATCTAGCGAAGTGGAGTTTCACCCCAACCCCTTCTTCTCTCGTTTTTAATGTTCATTTTTATAATGCTACGTGTCCAAGATTCTTGGTTATCCGATCTAGAATGTGCTAAGCCTTGATATTTTTCTAGGATTGTTTCTGACTTCTGTGTTTACTTTTCCAGCTTGTGAGTATAATGTACACAAAGGATCGTGTGCAGAATCAATTGAAGAACAATGTTCTGGTATGAAAAGAAAACTAAAGGTATGTTCTTTATTGAAAGACTTAAATTTCTCGTCAAAGTTAACTTTTGAATAGAAGTTACTTTTTGTGCTATGCGTCATTTAAGACTTAACGAAGGCTGGCCGTCCATTTTTATCGAAGTGTTTATATGCAATAAATGTTGATATTTCTAGGGAAAGAATTTTTTCTCCTGAACGTCTTTTTGGTTGGATATGGACCCAATGAACGAAACGAAAAAAATGACCAATTGAAAGTTAATTTGCATTATTGTTAATGCAACTACTTCAAGACGTAATGACCTCATCCACCTACGATCGATTGCAAAAGATGCCCATTTCGTCTCGAATTCATCTTGTTACTTACTATCCACTGGAAAAAATTGTCAATCGCTGTTTTTTAGAGCTGTTTTTTATGGAAGTCAAAAAGAGCGTAACAAATGTTTATTACAAATACATTTCTTATTTGTAGATAATGAAGAAGCCAGAAGTTCACAAACCTAAAATTTGGAGGATTCAAAGCAAAGAAGCTGGAAAAGTAGATACTGGTGAGGCTTTAGAATTTTATCCTTAGATCAGCAAAACTGGGCTTCTTTTTTAGTTTCCTCTTGAAATTTGGAATGTATTTTGATAGATTTTGCAGAACATCAAGTATATCGACAAATAGATAGAGAAACGTTATGCCAAACTGTCAGATCCCTAGATTGACCCCACCCCAGAATGAAATTATAATTTTGATCTTGACCAAGGGGCTTCATTCTTCCTAATTGTGCTAGAACTATAACATTTGAAATGCAACGAAGATTACTGGATTACCTTTGAATCAGGTTTCAAAAAGAAACATTCAAGTTTAACGTAGAAAANGAAACATTCAAGATTAAAGTAGAAAATGGAAATGCCAATTTCTTTCTTTGGCGATATCTCGTCTACTGCTGAACTGACTTCTTTAACTACCTTGAGCCAGTTAGTTTTTGTTGATAAAATGAAAATGAAAGATGGCCTTCCGACTTTTTACATGAATGTATAACAAAATTGTTTGACTATTTTTATTCAGGAAAACATGATAACGTTGATGAGAATGATAGTGAAAACTTAGCTGTCCCGAGTAAGTATTTACACGTTTGAGAAGCATTTTAGATTTTGATATTCACCAAATTGTTTATCTGTTGAACAATGCTTAAACTTCATACAGAAAACACTTCTTTCCTGTGACAAGAAAATCTTGTCCGCTGAGTTTCAGTAAATTCCCCAAATGCGACACAAAGGACATGATTTAGATACCAAGATCTTAAGGTTTATACCAGGAACTACCAGGAAAGTTTGTGTTTGGCATTGGCGTTTATAGTAGACCCATCAGCACCTATATGTTAACATACGGTGTGCACGGTCATTCTTTGTAATCCTCACTTTCTGGTTGTTGTCTGTTACAGAGGGTCATGTTTGTGTCTCACTCTGTGCATTTTTGTGCTTGCTTATTTTGTATAAATAGTTGCTGAATTTTTAACATGATCGACGTATTCTAGTCATCATCACCATAGCAAATACTCTACCTAATGCAGGCATGGCAGCTAAACTAATCTAACTAAAATATACCAAATGAAGCTGATACAAAATGAACTAAAATGAACAAATGAACTGAAAGAGAAATGAACAAAAATGAATCAAATAAAACAGTGGTAAAATGTAGAATAACAAGCGAAAAGAGTAGGTTTAGGTGTCTTGGAACCTCCGGGCTGGGGCTATCTAGGTAACAATTTGAAATGAGTCTCTAAGTTTGTTAGCATACATAATAGACTCAGCTAGGCATTTAATAACTGTATTGTTTTCGCTACTCATAACATTGGAAAACTGTGTCTTTGGGTGTAATAGCTGGACATTCGCAACTGATAGTAGACCAGCTCTTAAATTATTATACGCGCGCTGGGCATATTGTCAAAAAGTGAAATTCGTCTTTGACTTGGTTTAAGTGACATATCTTGCAGAGACGTTGTAGGCCACTTATAGGCCACTTGTAGTATATAACCCACATTTATTCTGTTCCCTATTGTCATGTTTAGATTTTATCTTGATTCTCTCATTTTACAAGGCAAAGCCCAAAAATTAGTATTTTGGAGTGAAACTGACTATTTTGATCCTTTCTATTTTCAGTGAATGAAGGCAGAAGTAGGAACAGCTCATTCAATGATGACCAAGATAAGGTAGTTATATTTTATCATGTGCAATGCATTTTGCAGATTTAGATTTTATTAATCCTGACAAACGATCCCAAACTTTACCTGGAATCAGTTGAAAAGAGAGGAAGGCTTTATTTAAGCCCAAACTGTCATTCTCGAACATAAGCGTCATTTTGTTTTGGTTTGTACTCCAGAAATTACCAGGCTTCATTCAAAATATTTTGTTCCTGCGAGCAAATGACTGATAAAAAATGTGCATGCAATCAAAACATTCGCTGTAGAGTAAAGACGCAAGGAACTAATTTGTAATGATGTTTTGTACCTGCGAGCGGCGCTCGTGCGCTTGTGCACATTAATAACACCCGGAAATTAGTTATATGGTTTCTCATTTATCTGCTTCCCTTATTCACAGGTTAACGAGCTTTGGTGAGGTGTAGGTGTTCAATACTTTATAAGACCACTTGAAATACGTAAAGCTCGTATTTTCCTCGTTAACTTTTCCCCCCGTTTCCTAACCCCTTGCACCATTTGATAGTATGACTCCCTGTCAAAGTTTCCCCTCATTGCTTGATTATTTGTAACTTAAATAACGACGTAAACTCTGAGAATCTCTACTTTTTCTTCTTTTAGTCTTCAAGTCAACAGAGGTTAGTTGTATTTCACATACATTTTACCTTCATTTCTCGCGGAAAGAATTTCTTGAAAAGGATAATTGAAAAGGTTGGTTCTGGAAGAAGGGATATCTTTTCAAGAAATGGTTGCGTTTCTAAATTTGTTGCTGCTAGGAGGAAGCTGTGAGATTTTTGAAGCGCATGGCAGATTCTTTCACATGGTAGACTTTTGGGAATCGAAATTTTCACTGCACTTCCGTATTTTAGAAACTAATGAAATTAAATGATAAAAACAGGCACCCTTGTGAGTTAAAACATTATTCATAACCACATTCGGAAGTACATCAAACAAACATCCGGACAAACAAAAACACATTTGTAATTTTCGTTTTATATTCAAGTTCAAAATTCGTCCCTCGTTTTCCGTTTCGATTATCGACCCAAGCGGTAAACAGGCTTAAAATGTTCGTGAAGCATTAATAGACTAGACTAGCAATCAAGTAATCAAAAGATTATTATTTTTATTGTTTATATTAATTAGATTAAAGATGATTCCACAAATCCGATCCAGTTAAGCCCGTATTTACATCTTGCCGCCCCTCAACGATGTTTCATCAGCATGCGAATCAATGCTAATTGGTCAAATGATGATGATGTACTGTACTGTTTTAGTCTGGCCTAGCAAAACTGGTGAGAATCCCTTCAAGGTTCGAAAATTCTGCAAGCAATGCAGAGCTGAAACTTTATCCAGGCAGGTGTTTCAAATCCAGTATGTTTGTAATTTTAAAACAATCTTCTTGTTGCGTGCAGTGCAATTGTACAAAGATAAGCAAGTAAATAAAGTAGAATATAAGCACTTTGATGCGAATTGAAATAATCAGGACGTTTCAAGCATAACCCGTTATCAAGCCAACTATGTTTGTAGTTATGGCGTATGGCGTAATGTTGGATGTGGCATGTTTGTTTCCAACTTTCAAAATATTTTACTGAGAAGGAAAAATAATACAGTACGTGAAGTGATATGAGTGAAAGGGATATTTAATTCATGCTGAATCACTGGAAGTAGGAAAGCTCTGCTTGATGCTCCTGTTTCTGCCAATTGATAGCTTGGAACAGCCATGACAAATTTCAGACTAGTTCACTTGACTTGACTTTGTTCTTATATTGACGTTATCAAACATTCAATCAACTAATCAATCAATCAATCAATCAATCAATCAATCAANCGTGAAGCATTAATAGACTAGACTAGCAATCAAGTAATCAAAAGATTATTATTTTTATTGTTTATATTAATTAGATTAAAGATGATTCCACAAATCCGATCCAGTTAAGCCCGTATTTACATCTTGCCGCCCCTCAACGATGTTTCATCAGCATGCGAATCAATGCTAATTGGTCAAATGATGATGATGTACTGTACTGTTTTAGTCTGGCCTAGCAAAACTGGTGAGAATCCCTTCAAGGTTCGAAAATTCTGCAAGCAATGCAGAGCTGAAACTTTATCCAGGCAGGTGTTTCAAATCCAGTATGTTTGTAATTTTAAAACAATCTTCTTGTTGCGTGCAGTGCAATTGTACAAAGATAAGCAAGTAAATAAAGTAGAATATAAGCACTTTGATGCGAATTGAAATAATCAGGACGTTTCAAGCATAACCCGTTATCAAGCCAACTATGTTTGTAGTTGTGGCGTATGGCGTAATGTTGGATGCAGCATGTTTGTTTCCAACTGCCAAAATAATTTACTGAGAAGGAAAAATAATACAGTACGTGAAGTGATATGAGTGAACGGGATATTTAATTCATGCTGAATCACTGGAAGTAGGAAAGCTTCGCTCGAGGCTCCTGTTTCTACCAATTGATAAGCTTGGAACAGCCGTGACAAATTTGAAACTAGTTCAGTTGACTTGACTTTGTTCTTATATTGACGTTATCAAACATTCAATCAACTAATCAATCAATCATTCAATCAATCAATCAATCAATCAAACAAACAAATGAAGCCAGTTAATAGAAGAACCATCACTTCAAAATTATAAGCGAATCAATTAGCAAGGAGATCATCGATGACTTTGGTTCATTTGTTGGTTTGTCTGTACGATCAGCTAATCAGGTGTTGCATATGAAATCGTGCTGCTATTGTTCTTAATTTACTTCAAGAGCTGTATGAGAGAACTGCTGGAAAAATGTTCAGTAGACTGGCTATACTGAATGACCTCACTGTCTGTTGCAAATTCTCTGAGCAGGAAGATATGTTTGTTTACCAACTGCTAAGTAAACATGATACTTTTTTGGTATTCAATACTGTTTTGATTACTGATCTCCGGCTTTAGAATAAATCATTTTTCAAGTCATATCCTTATCCAATCTTCTGTCTGCTTGCTTGTGTATTTGGCGTCGCCAAGCACGGAAGCTTCTCTTCACTTCTCCATGACCAAGCCGTACAAATTATCGTGTGCTTTTGGGGAGCTTTTCCTGCTTGTCTGGAAAGGGTTTGTATTCTATGCTTATAAAGGATTGCTTCACAACAGGGCACGTGATCATGTTGTATTATTGTTTGCCACTTCAGCTTGACATCTTTGGTGCCACTTGGAAATTATTTCTGTTGGAGCCATTTGAGAGACCATGAAGGCAGACTGAAACCAACAAGGACGGATCTTGTAAGACAATAGCAGGAGTCGCTTCCGTTGACACCTGAATTCAAAGCGATTAGCCATCGCAGACAAAGAAAATTTCCTCAACCAGTAGGTCAAAACAAACAAAGCTACACAAGTTTCTCTAAAACCCAGGTAGCTAGCACGCGTTGTGCATTCCAGAAATTGTTTTAAAGAGCAATCATGAGCATATATCGAAAGAAGAAGGATATATCTACACATCTACCTTGGGCATTTAACTTGTTTGGTTCAAAAGCGGATTGGGAAGCGATTCAATTCTTATTTTTTGGGTGTAATTAAAACACTTACTGCTCAGCTTTTGAACCAAACAAATAAAATGCCTGTGGTAGATGTGTAGATACATCCTTCTTGTTTCGATTGATACTCATGTTTACTCTTAAAAACAATTTCTGGAATGCACAACGAGCGTGATAGCTACCTGGGTTTCAGAGAAACTTTCGCGGCTTTGTTTATTTTGAATTACTGGTTGAAGGAATTATCTTTATTAGTGATCGCTAATCGCTTTGAATTCAGGTGTCAACAAAAGCAACTCATGCTATCGTCTTACAAAATCAGTCCATGTTTACTGAAGCCCACCTTTCGCTTAGGTGAATCTCTGGCTTTCTTATGAAATTGAAAAACTTTTCTTCCGTGAACGTATATATACCGGGTCAGTGAGTCAAAAGAAAACGCGGGGCATTTGGCGGACTTTCACGTCGCTTGTAGCCATCGTCGTGAACGAACATTTTCCGTCTGAACAAAAGTCTAACTTAGATCATGAACCTTTCCCCATTGAAATCGGTCACTTGATGCATTAATTAAGAAATATTGTCTTCGCAAGACCTTGTATATGGGATTCTTGCAAACCGATTAATTTTTGACCAAGCCCTTTCAGCATTTTGGCCTTGCCAAAGTTACAGGTACACATGAAATAGTGGGCGGGAGCCCCGTTGTGATTTACAGCGCATGTAACTGCTTGAAAGAAATCTCTTCACGGGACAAAGAAGCACACGTTTTAATATCTTTTTCAAACACATTCTCTGCGCAGCTAGGAGGGAGTAAGTTATGACACAGTATGGGACAAAACACTATTTCCTAGTCATCCAGTCATTAGTGAATTCCTGCTAAGAAGGGTGTATTCGAGTTAGTTTCGAATGTTAAAGTTTGTTAAGCCATGTGGTGGTTGTCTAAAGAATGAGTGTTTCAACTTTGGCCTTTTGATGTCATGTAATTCCACGTTTACTGGTGCAGTTCAAGAGCGTTTAGACGTCTCCGAATTAACAAGAACAGGGTAAACGGGACGCTAATCCGTTACGACTTATCTGTATGACCGCACGCAGTTTGACCGGCTGAATGCCACCTTTGGGACTTAACGTCTATTTCCTCGATTGTCTGACAATTCCTGTTGTTCATTTTATATATAAAGCGCAATACAATACTACATTGTATACGGCCTAAACAGAACATAATTTTAAAAAATACAATTATAACAAACTACGATAGAATAGTACAGCGAGAAAACAGTAACGGAATATCGTGTAATAAAAAAGTATAATAAAACGAATTATTTTCGTGGGTTATGGCAACATACTCGGTTTTGGTGTGTTTTTACGAGTGGACATTTTATGGCTTCATGTTTAGAGTTTTTGTTCTGAGTTCTGCTGCTTGTTGCAAGAATTGTGCGAGGTTTTTCTGCTTGCTGATATCTTGGGATGACAATATATCAATGAATGTGTGCTCTACTTGTGTCACTGTTAGCATCCTGTTTAAATTAGGTCCGAGGAAAGTATGTCTTAGGTCGCGATATATTTCGCATTCAATCAGGAAATGAATTTCGTTTTCCACGTTGCCAGACTTACACATGTCGCATGTTCGTTTTGATACTTCTAGTTTTTGGTGTCTGCCAGTTTCGATTCTGAGTTGGTGGTCACTGCATCGGAATTTGGCAATAAGCTTCCTGAAGTTGAATTGGGGGAGGTTTAGATAAGTCTCCGCTCTGAGCTCCTTCTTGAAAAGTTTATAAGTTCGTAGTTTAGAGTTACTTTTGCTGTTAATTGACGATTGGTTTACTTTCTTATACCATTGACTCTTGAAAATTTCGTTCAGTTTTTTGAGAGTCTTTTTGAATAATACATTACTGGATATTTGATTTGCATTAGTGTAAATGTGTTCCATATCAATTAGTTTCAGGATAAACTTAACAGAGTTTAACCAATCATTTTTATCTTCCGGGAGCATTTTGACTTCGTTGTACGCAAGGTGAATGAGTGAGTTATCATTTAGGGTAGCGATTCTGTGCCAGAATTTCATCATTGTGGCCAACATATAGATTGTTACAGGGAATTCGCCTAATTCCCCAAGCACTGCTAATGTCGGACAGTTTCGCTTCAAACCTAGGGTAATTTTACAGAATTTTATATGTACCTTTTCAGCTTCTGATTTCAATGCGTATTCGCTGAGCATTTCGTTATCTTTTTTAAGTGTATCTAATTGATGTTTGGTAAATGGGGCAAGTATTTCTGACCCGTACGTGATAATAGGTTTGATTAGATGATTAAATAAGAATAAAGCCTTGGATGGTTTAAGGTTAAATTTGAAAATGGTATCAATGATAGGGTAGAGGGCTTTCATACCCTTTTCTTTTAGGATCCTCTTAGCAGCCATGAAACTTCCACCTGCTGAGATGTCTATTCCTAGGTAACAATATTGTTGTGCGAATTCAAGGTCTTCGCCTGCAATCTTAAATGTTTCCTTTGTTATAAGTCTTCCTTGGGCATTGAATATTAAGCATTTGCTTTTGTTAATGTTTATAGTCAGTTTCCATTTTGAACAAAATTCTTCGATTTTTCCCAGGGAGCTTTTTAGGCCTTCAGATGTAGTTGACATAACAATTAGGTCATCAGCATAAAGTAGGTGGTTAATAAAAGTTCCATCAAGGTCAATTGGGTCACAATCTCCAGTAAATATATTTTTTATGTCATCAATATAGATGTTGAAGAGCAATGGGCTCAAAACGCATCCTTGTCTAAGGCCAATTTCACTAGGGGTTGGGTTCAAAAACCCCCCTTGGGTTTTTATGCAGTAGCTTATATTTTCATATATCGTCTTTAAATTTTTGTACAGGAATCCTTGGACATTTTTCTCCTGCAGTTTTAGAAGCAGGAGGTTTCTATTAATCGTGTCATATGCCTTTCTAAAGTCTATGAATACTGTGTAGAGCTTTCTCTTTTGTTTTCTAATTGCCTTATCAATCAGTGTTTTTAGTACAAAAGTGTGATCAGCTGTTCGCTTTCCCTTTTGAAACCCAATTTGGTTAACAGAAATAGGGCACTTGAGGGAAACTTCTGTTTCAAGTCTTTTTAAGAGAACGAGACTATATAGTTTGCTAAAGCATGAGTTAACCGCGATGCCTCTGTAATTATCAGGGTTTGATGTGGCACCTTTCTTATGGATGGGGCGAAGGAAGTTTAATGACCATTCAGATGGTTGTACAGCAGATCTAAATATCATGTTGAAAAGTTTGCAAAGGGGTTCAATGAGTACTTCTTTTCCATGAATAATGAACTCACTTAGTACTTTATCAGGGCCAGGTGATTTGTTCAATTTGAGCTTTTTAATGCCTTCTAAAATTTCATCGTTGCTTATGCGATAGTCAGATTGGCAAAAGTTGACCTGTTTTTCTAGTTCTGTAAGCTTAACTTTGGTTGCTTCTTTGCTTACAGGGCATTGGTTATCACTAAAGAGAGTTTTAAAATGATCAACCCATTTGCAAGGTTCAATGGAATCTCCTGGATCATTTTTATAACTACCCCAGGATCTCATGTCATCTATTATTTTCCAAAATGATTTGGGGTCCTTGCCCTCTAGGTCTAATAGTTTGTTTGTTAATGAATTTCTGAACGATTTTTCAGATTTTCTAAGGCATCTTTTGTACTCTCTTCTTACAAGCACAAAATTTAACCTAGAATTTGGGTCTAATGGGTTTGCCTGGACAAGCTTTTTGGCTGAGTTCAATCTATTTTTTAGTTTCCTACATTCATCATTAAACCATTTCTTTTTATTTTGCTGCTGTTTTTTGGGTCTATTATTTTTCCGTTTAATATGTTTTTTAGCATTTAGTGTTTGTTCAGCAGTAGTGATGATGACTTCCTTTAATGTTTTAAAGGCATCATCTATTCCTTGTTGGCTTTCATTACAAATGTTGCTGGTGAAATTAGTTAACTTCAGTTTATTGGTTTCTGATTTCAGTGCAATTTCAAATAATAGTAATGATTCTTTATCTGCAAAAAATCTCTGTTCTCTGTTAATATTAAGGTTATTTGGTTTAGGTTCTAATAATTCAGTGTTGGCTAGATTAGTATTAATTCTTGTGGTAATACTACAATGATCAGATAGAAGAGTGAAAGGTAGTACTTTAAAGAGGACTTTAGCTCATTTTTTCTCTTCTCCCGCAGTAGGTTGAAAATTGATAGAATTGTCCTCGAGAGGTGTACGTTGAAGCGATTTAAAGCCTTTTGCTTGGAAATGAAACGACGATTAAAACGGCGGCTTTGTTTCAAATTTGACCTTTTCGGAAAGTCACGAATCCAGCAGTAAAACGTGATGATAAATCACAGATCAGGGGTCATTTTGTGGTTAGGCCCGTCGAAGGAGACAACAAAAGTTGGCTAAGTTTTGATTGTGAAGCGGAGATTAAAAATCTGTCAATACTGTAATTCAAGGCCCTTTCATAGCGAGGTTGCTTATAAGAATTTAGTTGTGTTCCATGCTCGGGTTTGAATACTGTGTCTGATGTGCAAGGTGCAACGGGAGTTGTAAAGAGATTGTGAAGAGATTGTGAAGAGATCGTTCCATGTTTGATAATATGCGCGAGAAGACAAGTGTTCGTGGTAGAGCGAGCACTATGGTGAAGCATGCGAAATGGATTTGGTTGAAAAGGTATTTATGGTTTTCGTTGGAAATCCAGACAAGAAATAATGTTAGGTGGAGGCAAGTTATTAATCAAATAGAAATAGGGAACGAGAACAACACAACACGAAAAAACGACAGCGAATACGATTGAAAAGCTCTATTAAGCCCCCCTCTCTAATTAGCCCCTCCTCTCTAAGCCAAAATTTTAAATAAGCCCCCCTCTCTATTAAACCTCTCCACTTATATCAAATTCCAGATGTTTACAAGGATTTTCCATTTATTGAGCTAAATAGGTTTTGCATGTTAATTTTTATATGGTTTGAGATAATACTGTGTCGAATCGCAAAATTGTATGTTGAATCCACAAAATATGGTGTTAAAGAGCAAAATAGCTATCGTATCCTTGTCATTTGATTTTGTGAATAAGCCTCCCTCTCTTTTAAGCCCCCCTCTAGTGTGTCCGAAATTAAATAAGCCCCCGAGGGCTTAATTGAGCTTCTACGGTATTCGTCATGCCATGCAGGACTTCTTAAAGCCTGCTATACGATAGCTACTTTTGGGTTTTTAAAATATTGGTTAACATTTGTATAGATTCTGGTAAAAACTTCGCCGAAAGTCCACGTAGTATTTTGATGTGAAGTGTAATTTTATCTGTAGAAGCTTGTGAAACTGACACACTTACAAATGGAGTGACCTGTCGCCTGGTTACATGAATTGTTTGGATAGATTCCATAAGTGAAACCTTGTGAACGGATCTTCCTTTTAGATTTTGGAATTCCTAACTTCTGAGTTGGGACCAGCGAACCTTTCATATTTAGGTTTTAGGTTTCGAATCTCTGAGAACTTTGTGAAGCTTTCAAAGATTGATAGGAAGGATCATGCACGAATGGGCAACATACTTTCATGTATGCTGATGAGTGGCCCAAACAGTTGCAGAGATACTTCAGAAACCATCTCGAAGCACATGACAAAGTTTGAAAATTATAGAAAATTATCACAAAATGTTCAAAGTTTCTCAGAACACATGGGGGTAA
Organism: Aurelia aurita complex sp. Pacific; assembly: GCA_004194395.1. Lineage (NCBI taxonomy): Eukaryota > Metazoa > Cnidaria > Scyphozoa > Semaeostomeae > Ulmaridae > Aurelia > Aurelia aurita complex sp. Pacific. The sequence continues at coordinate 55,306 of REGL01000273.1, forward strand.
ATAGATATTAATGCTACGCCAGCGTTCCACTGCAGGTGTATGGAAACTCTGTTAGATTTGGTAATATTTCACTGATTCAGTTTTGAAGATTTTGCTTTTTGCCAGACGTGTCATAAAGAATGGTCTTTGTGGCAATATTTCCCGCTGTTTTCCAACGCTTGATATGTTTGCAGTTATTTTAAGGCACTGCTTAGCTAGCAATACCTGCTAAAAATCCTTGGAATACTGAGGCTATTTCCGCATTCTTAATCCATTGCGATTAGAAGAAGCATTCCTCCCCCCCCCCCAAATCATGTTGATTTGCAAGATTATTGTCCTAGCATCCCACCAGAGTCGCGCCTGCCTTTCTCATTTCATCGTCACAGAACAACTTTGTTACAAGGGAGAGAGGGGGAAATCGCAACACAAGGCAAAATTAGCAACGGTGTTGCAAAACTTTTGGCAAGTGTTGTGGCCCACCTAAATAGAATATATACTATGGCAGTGAAAGAAGGCATAGAAACAGACATTACGAGTCGTACCAGATTTAGAAAAAGATGATGCCAGAAAAGCCACAAGAGCCACACAGAGAGCTTTAGGTCAGTTCTATGCTTATTTGTCTGTTAAGTGCACAGTGTGTAACAGAACTGCCAAACCACTTTTCAGATTCCTTACTCTTTATGTCTTTTCTGTTTTCAATTCTTGTTTCCATAATAACGACAATCTCTTTTATTAAAGACATAAGATGGGCAGCAACTAGGATTTTGGCTTTAGACTATGCTTTAAATATATTTCACCGTGTCAGCTGATGCCGAATGATTCTATATTAAATTCTGGTATTACGAGGGAATTTCTCTCTCTGCCTTCTTCGTTTTGCTTTCTATTTCCACAATTTTTTGTAGCTCGAAATGTTTTTGGATTTGTAAAATTGCAAGATAGCACTGATAAGGTATCTTATGCAACCATGGTAGGTCAGCCTAGGAAATTTAAATGCGCCTGTTGAAGCAACTGTTTATGTGCTTAGGCGTTTGCATCTAGGAGAGCGCCACCCAGGCCTACGGAGAGGGGGCAGGGGGAGACAGCCCCAGGCGTCGACTTAAGAGGCCCCCCAAAGAGATGATACACTACCTAGAAATAAATCAACTGTAAATAAGTTTATGATTGTGATTATGCAAGAAAAGAGTACAGTAGATTGATAGTGGTACTAAGAGGTCAATAGGCCTAACTTGGAACCTCACTTCGAATGGTGCCAAGCAGTTGTGGCCTGCCAGTTTTGATTCTTCTTTGGGTGTCCTTGCATGAAGTTTTGCTACAGATCTCGCAGCTATTCTACAAAAGAATTGACATAATCAAGGCAGCTTAAAGGGAGTACAAAGACCAGCATGCTTTGTGCGAAATGAAGGACTTGATCTGCACAGCTTCCAGAATAACTGACTGTACGAAATTCACAAAAACAAAAACAAACAATTGCAAAGGCTGCTGGTCGTTGTACTCCCTTTAAAAAGCTGATGCGAAACTGGCTTTGCAGAAACTTAGGAACCAAGGGACACTGGGGGTACTGCCCCCTCCCCAAGATTTTGCATTTGTAACGAAATAGTGCCCTCTGTTTTTCAGGAACTGCCTCTTCAGGACCAAGTGTCCTTGAAATGTCCCAAGTTTAGGATTCTTCCTATGGCCCTGGATTTTTGTATGTTTTGTAGAAATCACAAAATGTTTCGGATATGCACAAACACTTATTGAAGCCAGAACGGTACTTAATCGAATATTTTGTATCACAGTGTTGCTTAACCCAGGGTCTTGTGTAGTATAGCTCTAGACTGATTACATGTTCGTAGTTATCGCTATTGATAGACTGATGGACGCTATAACTACTGAAGCAACCTCACTGAAGCGACAACAATAACATCAATTCACTTCAATGGGATGAGCGTAAGTTGAGGGTCCTTGTGTAGTGAGGCATGAAGCTAGTATAGCTCAAAGGTCTATTGGCAGCAGCAGCAACAACCACAACTTCGTGTTGAAGATCAAACGTACAACCCACAGGTAATCCAAAAGCCTGCTTTCCTCCACAAGGTATCTTAGCTGATTAGAAACAATTCCCAACATATGGTTCTTGTATACCCAAATATGTGGATGACGTCATATTTGTAAATAAAATTTATTAAATGAGTGGGATAAATAGAAAAATATGTGAGACAAAGTTTTAAGATTTTTAAATTCAAAAGTGCGGTCTGAAGGTTGTCTTCTTAAATTTTAGTAAACACGAAAACAGTCTCAGGCCCCTCCCCTTATTTGTTTGCTTGTTTTATGTTTACTACAGGCATCGTTAGCACACTGGGTGCCCCTGAAATTGCCCCTGTTCACTTCGTCTGGTGGAAAATACAAATAGAATTAGCGCGAATTCTATTAAGAATTCTATGACTTAAACTTTGGTAAAAACCCTGTAAAAATCGTTCTTGAACTCACTGAGTTGAAACTATAGCTTCTGGTGTCGCAACATCCTTGAAAAACGTCTTCTACGTGTGTACGTTTAACGAAGCTACTACTTAAAACTTCTCACGGCTTTACAAAGTTGTCAAATACCTAAACATCCCTAATTACTCGTTCAACAACTTACTACGCAACAGAGCCGGTGGATAAATTACTTTCAACTAACAAATGAAGAGTATAACTTTGTAACTAACAACTGAAATACGAGAAGCAACGGGACTGGGATTAGTGCGCGAGACCAAAACTGATACTGTTTAAAAACTTTGACTGTAATCGTGTTTAGCCGGTAAAACAATCCTATTTTCTCGAAGTAAGTAACAAAACTCGAATTGAAGCCTCTAGAATTTGCTTATCTAGGAACATTTTTGATAATATTTTCCAGATTTCATGTTCATCGAAACAAACAGAGGTACTTTAGGCCCACTTTAGGCCATCCTTTTTTAACCGGGGCACCTTTGTTGCTAGAAGGAACAAGTACAAAATAGATGTCGTCACGTGATTTATCTTAAAATAGCAACAGAAGAAAGTCATCAAAATAAAGTGGATAACTTTTAGAGAGCGTAAAGTTTTTAAACTTGTTAGACTACTAAAAGAATCATTTGTTGTTTTCCGAAATACAGATTGCCTATTGACGTCAAGAAAATAACTTCCCCACCACAGAATTACAAAATTATGCAAAATAGAAAAGCTGGGGTTAATAAAACATGTGGACGTTCATTCTTTTTTCAAAATACAATCTCGTGCTGTGAACTTCGACTCTTCAGTTATTCATGTCATCTAAAACTTTTTTCGAAATTAAAGTCTATCTTCTTAGAGTGGTTATTAAAGGGAACTGACATAGGTAAATCGACCACGGTATCAACCACGGGGGGGGGTTCTTGGCTAAATTCTGGGTAGGGGTCTGCCGCGAGTATATTCAAAGTGGGTACCATTTTCGTAAAAATTAGTCTAGCCAACAGTACCATTTTTTACTGTTTACACTGTTTACAAAAACAAAGTGTTAGTTTTCCGAGGAGACAAAGCGATTTGCCTTTGAGAAGAATAGATTTCACACCTAAATGCAGTCAATGAATTCAAAATAAACAAGGACAAGCATTATAGTTGGCTGCACAAAGGTGTGAAAAATCTATTCTCGAGCCTGGAGGCTGCCAGATGCCTGTCTTTATCAGACCCTTTGTTTTACAAAATTCACATTTTTTCTGTTTTAGTTTTAAACTTTGTGGACTGTTGCCATGTTTGACTATATGGTTTAACCGTGACAGGGAATTTCACCAGATTTACCGTTTGGTTTTGAGCTTACTTAAGAGGTCAATTCACGCGAAAATTACCTCCTGATCTTTTCATTCGTTAGCACTCCACGTGCTACCGTTACAAACGCGAATTTACATCTTCGCCTCTTTGATTTCGCCGCGGGCGTTCATTCCTGATTGGCTGATCATTACCAGTGGCTTATCTGATTGGTTGAGAAATGTTGTTTTGTTTATCCGGGTGGTCAATAGTATTAATCTTAATGGTATTCATTGATCGATATACTCGCGTGTTAAACAGATAACGGCCGATTATTTATAGAACAATGAAAGATAAATTGAAACAACGAGCAGCCGTCTTATTAAAGTTGACCTAGGCTTGCATTCCGTTTGAATTTCGGCAAGGCTTAAAATGAGTTTTACTAAAATTGAAAAATTGGCCTATTTTTTCCAATGAATATTTGTGAAACAAAGGAACGTGGAATGTTAGTGGTTATTTGTTTAATTGCTCGATTGCGTGAAATTTTGTGATTAGATTATTAGGAAGCACGGAAAGTAACGAAACTTGGGGACCTTACCTTTGAAGCAATGCACATACGGTTGGCCGACAAAAGGAGCTTGCTGTATTTGTCTCATGCAACGTTTCGTTGGATATTTTTTTGAATTCACGTATCAGAAATACGTTTATCTTTCATATTCTCAGTTCTTCTCATTGCTTAGCTGACAATTTTAAGTAACAAGCTGAAGAACTTTTTGCTCTTTGCTGATCAAAGATTTTCAGTAGCATCCATGGTAATTTAGAAAGAATTTTTTGGCATAACATATCTTGGAGGGTTGAGTCTGTATTGCTTTGGTTTCGTTTTGTTAGTTAGAATGGTGAAAATCTCAAATCTAAATCTTCACACTTTGATAATTTTGATGCAGATTTTGATTGTTTTGTGATTTGTCTTGATTTCAAAGTTTTGTACTTTCAAATACTTTAAAGTTGTTTCCTTGAGCTTTAGTATTGATGATAGGCCTGTGAAAGTTTTAAATTGAAAGGTATACAATATTTCTCATGGCTGTAACAATCATCACTGATATACTGCTGAATCTCTGAGAATGTGCAAATTTTGTAACAATTGTCAGTGGGATTTTTGTGAGAATTTTGACGGCTGTAGTGTTAGTTTTGATTTCACGGTTTTGTATTTTGAAGGTGTTTCCTCGAGCTTTGAACGAAACGCAGTTTGACGCCCGCTGTGAACTATCCACGTTTGACGGACTATGAATTAAGAATTTAGATACCGTGAATAGAAGAATCGATCTGTGTTTTATTCAATGCAATTTAGATTTGAATAAAGTATACAGACGCTAACATTTAGATACCAGTGATAAGTAATCATAGTAAAACACAGACTACGAATAGTTCCGGAATATACTTTTTAGCTTGTCCGAAAAAGAATCTGGAACAATGGACGACATCTTTCTGCTTTTTTGCAAAATTTTAGAAATGTTTGAATCTACACTATTGTGATCAGAGCCGATTGATGCAAGCTCATATTTTCTCAAAAGATCGTTTTCCTTCGACGTTCTCTCTGGGCACAAATTTAGCAATTAGATTTAGCCGTTAACTTTGAATTTTTGCAAGCTTTTTAGAGATGAATGGTCGATAACGTAGTATTTTTTCTTTCTTTCTTTGCTATTCTTAAATATCTTGCTTCTTAGCCATGAATATTTTTTGCTAAAGATTTCGCCGCAAATAAGTTGAATGCACTTTTTAGTGAGAAAATCGCCCCAAATCATTAAACTTTCATGTTCAACGCTAGAAAAAGTTCGCAGTTATAGCATCTACTTTTTATCAGTTTCAGTATCAGTTTCAGTCAAAAACATAGCCTATTGTATTTGGTTCTCTTGGCACATGCCATTTTATTGTGTAGCTAAAGAAACAATAGGCGTGTAGGCGTTTGCTTGGCCTATTTATAGCGGTCACTCAATGTAACGTCGATTTCCTTCAAGCAAAAATTTTACATAGAGTAGGGACCCTTTTTTGCGGGATTCTAGTGTCTGACAAGCGAAATCCTTGAACTCAATTCATGTTACATGCTAAGCTTTTTTATTAAAAAAGGGAAGTGTGCAGGAGGTCATGATATTATGTAGAAACGCTACCCAAGTCGTGAAACCAAATATTTCCATTTTGAAATCACTGACGTTAGACTGTACTGTCGTCAAGTGTCAGGTTCCGCGTTTTACCTCAAGCCTTTCAACAGGTAGAAATATGATTGTTCAAAGGATGGCCTATTCGACCTGAAATAAGAAAGGTTTTCAACATGCCTTTGGCATGGAAATGGATTCTTCAAAGATGGAGCCACCATTTGCTGCAATCTTACCATTATATTTGAACTTTAGGCTGAGGTCAGTTTCGATTCATCCTTGCCAGTTATTGTCTGATGTACATCTGATTGGTTTGCATTGAAGTCATATGCAATTGTTGGGTTTATAATGAATTATCTCTTTGTTTACAGTGAGGAGCAGACTTTGTCGGATCAAGAACCGGATAAAAATGCGAGCAAGTAAGTTATTTATTTTCATTGCCGAAGGGCAAACCCTTGTTCTATGTTGTTTATGAGACAACCTTTGCTTTGGTGTTGAACCAGGCAGTGTTTTTAATTCTGGAGCTAAAGTTTGCTAATGAAATATTGCAAAATGAGAAATAACTTGTGCAAGGTCTTACATTTATAGAAGTTAATTCGAATTTATTTTGTTTATATTTTTGATTAATTTTGTTACTTGTGCAGCTTGAAGGCAAATTCTGAATTGAAAGCTTATTTGCGAAACACTTCTTTTCTTCGACCGTTATAGAGAGTCTTAAAATGTTCGATGATTTTGTTTGCCTGTTTAGCTGAAAGTTAATGATAAAATGCTACATTATCCTGGGGAATCTGATCATTTTTTCTTCATCAAATCAATTTCTTGTAATAATAGATCGTCGATGTTCGTGCTCTTGGGGATAAAAATGTTCTTTTAATCATGAAGCTGAAATGCAAATAGTCCTTCTTACTTTATCAGAATTGAGGTGAACGTTTTGCTGTGTTTGTATGTGGTTTGTTTCACAAAATTGATCGTAACAGCATGTGATTGCTAAATTTGTCAATCTTTCTCAACTAAATGAATGCTCATATCTAAGGTAGATTTATAGCTACACAATCCATCTTAGAAGATACATTTTTTATAAGAAACTAAGAATTTGAGCCAGTACTGAAAGTTTCTTAAAATTATCAGATTTTTAATATTCAGAGCTTCTCAAGAGTTTCTCAACCGTTCCATAAAAGCCTTCATGTTTGCTACATGTGCCCTTGTGAACATTTCAAACGTTTTAGACATTACTCGAGTACCTTCAGAGTAACGTGGTACATGAAACAAATGAAAATAGGTAAAAGTATGCGAAGGATAGCTTCTTATTAAAGTTGTATTTGCCCGGTATTGGAGTTTCTTAATCTTTTGACAATCTGAGAGTTGAGTCTTATAAAAGAGGTACGTCTTGTCTAAGTCAGGTGAAATAAGGTAAAGTTGAAACGGTTTGAGCGAAGAGGGTTTTCTGGGACACACCTGATCTCTTTCGGTATTTCTCTTGACAAGGAAGCTTCTGCATTGCATCTTGATACTTTGTTGAGGCAGTTATTACGTTGATATCTCTGAGAATTGTATTGCCAGAATTGTTGGCGGAGGTATTGTCAGGAGTATTGATAGGTTTATATTGATAAATCAAGAATTTAATGAGATT
>REGL01000273.1:65344-80302 GCA_004194395.1 Aurelia aurita complex sp. Pacific
ATTTGTAGTTTTCAAATGAAACACATTGATTTGAAAACTTCACAATAAATCAGTTAATGCTTAGCGAAAGCAGCAAAATAGTACCTACGTACAAAATTTGATATTGTCGCCAACTGTTTTCATGGTATTCTTGTTCATAAGACTTTGTGGGACAAATGCACGTTGGCGGACACAGTTTCCAAGGAAAGCAAAGGTTGAATTGAATTGTATTGTTAGAACTAACTGCTGATTGGCTTTCTAAACAATAGTGATGTAAATCCTATCATCTGATTGGATAATGCAAGATTCGAACGTAATTCGACTAATTCGCAATTACTGGAGAACGTCAACATGACTTAAATATGGCCTAAAACTGCAGCAGGAACCGGCAATCAATGAATTTGTTTCGCTGCAAATTTTTGGGGGCTGCCGCCCCCAAGCCCCCGCTGGTTCAATAGGTATACTTTAGTCTCATTAATGATACATTTTCCATCCAAAATCGGTACAAAATTCACACACGGAGAAATGTTAAAAGTGTGTCCGCTAAAGTGCAAACTAGCCAAACCCCGGAAAGAAGAACATAATTTTGCAAAGAATAAGCTGTGTCAGTACTTAGAACTTTTAAGTAGCAGATCACTAACTATTCATATACTTAGCCACTTCAACCATCTCGAACTGTCTTGATTATTTCGTTGCAGCGATGGATTGAATATGGATAATGGCGTTTACACGGCTCAACCATTCAGTCGGAAAGTAGAATCACCTCCTTTATCTGATGAAGGTAAGGCTACTTGATGGCATCACTTACTTGACCTTTCAGCCATTCTGAAAAGAATCAGAATCGAACAATATTTTGCTACATTTTATAGAATTTTCGAATGTGCACAATAGTGATAGAAGCTCTAACGCCACTCGATCGAACCTCACGTATAATAATGTAAAGAAAAAACGCCCGATCCAGGCTCTTTGTGGAATAGCTGAAAGGTCTTTTGTATCATAAATTCCAATTCCCAACTTGTTCGGATGTCACAAACATTGCGATAAATGAACTGACGAACAATTTAAAACAATGCAAATTATGGAACAAGAAGATAGGGTATTCGCACTTGGTGCCCTTTTGAATCAGAACATTTCTGAATTTCTAGGATTTGATTTCCCGATGACCACCAATTTATTTTATGTCATTTATATTGGTATTAACTTGATTGACTATGCGAACTGTAGAAAATTGGTCCCGCAGATTCACGTTGCTACAAGGAAGATTTATCTCACTGTATATCGAAATTTATTACAATATAGGGGCGATATCATACCTCTGAAGATTTAGGCTTTTTTCCATTTTACTTGTTAATCACTCGGCCATTCTTTGTCAGTCTTTCCTCCGTATAATCTTGCTTTCACACATTTTGACAAATATTTCATTTCTGATCACGTCTTTTCTCTTCTCTCCAATGTACAGAGGAAGATCAGGTAAGATTTTAAAAATCTTCTTTTCGTCGCTCCAGCAGAACTGGGCTCTTAAGTCCGATACAAGGCAAGCCCTAAACTAACAACCTTATTTCCTTGTTTCTCTGTACTCTTTGAATTAATGACATCGCTTCGGTTACGGCAGGGATACAAGGGACTTAGTTAATCAGTCCAGACAAACCCTACACTAGTAGGAATAGTAAGAATCCTATGCTACATCGACACTCAAAGTCGTATGTTCTTGAGTACTTATTGTGCTTTTACTAAATTTAGGCCTAGTTTAAACATCGTTTTTTGCCGTGTCGAATCGAACTGTATTAAAAACTGCAAAATCTGCCGTGTCTAACAATCTGATTTAAACATTGGTTAAAAGGGCCATTTTCAAGATGCACAAGCGCAGTGGCTGATCACACGTAGAAACCGCGAACCATGGCCTAGAATTGATTAATTAAATGCAGCAAAAATACGATGTTTAAAGCCGTTTTCCCGCCGTTTGATAGGACAGAGCTGGTGAACTCCTGCCGTTTTATCTATTCAAAACGGCTGATGATTTAAACATTGTTTTCATGTCGAATTTAATTGACACTTAGCAGTTTTTAGCAACATCTTTTAAATTCGGCACGGCAAAACGCGATGTTTGAACTGGACCTTAAATGCATGCATGTGAATTTTTATTGACTAATCGTTTCAAACTACAGGCAGACACCAGGGCGAAAACTTTGATTCAAATGAATGCTGAACGGATTTCCAAAAGCCTAATTCCTGTACTAGTATACCCATAGTATCCTGTGGCATCTCACAGTTAAGATTCCTTTTGTGAGATTGCTCTTGAAACTGCTTTTTTGGTTAATGATTATTTTTATTTGCAGGATGATGATTTAGAGCTTGAGGATGTGCAACATCTGCCATGGTCACAGGGTGTCGATAAAAAGGTAATCCAATGTTGCTCCTTTTCTGGCACAGACTGCATTTACGTTGTTTCTAGTTCCTTCCTAAATAATGCTTTCTTGCGATCTTTTCTTTATGATTGTCTTTTCTTGTTGTTTGTATCAATTATCTTGTTTATATACACTGTATGGCTGAGAACATTCTTTCCAGTATCTGTGGATATTCTTAAAGGGAGTACAAAGGCCAGCATCCTTTGCACAAGGTCAGCGACTTGCTCTGCATAGCATCCAGAATAACTGACTGTACGAAATTTACAGAAACAAAAACAAACGACGGCAAAGGCTGCTGGTCTTTGTACTCCCCTTAAATTGATCGCTTGAAAACCAGCTTGACTCTTTCGTGTCATTTGGCTTTAGTTATACTGTCCCTTAATTCCAAAATAGAACACAAACGAATATACTCCTAAGGCCGTGCAACGAAGGAATGTTTTAACAAAATAATGACAAAAATAGATTTGAAAAACTGGATAAATCTTGGTCAACTGCTTTGCACAAATGAACAGGGGACGCAAAATATCAACCGGTAGATTGCTAATTTCGTTTTGAAAAATTTTGAAACTTTTTAACATTCTTTTCATCTTTTTATAACATCATCAGATCATCAAGAAACTTAAAGACAAGGAGGTGAAGAGGCAAGAAGTCATTCACGGTAAGTCGCTTGGTGTATATGTGCAGATTTCTCATTGAGAAGACTTTGCCATAAAGTCTGGAGAATGTCTCGAGAAACTGTACAAATAATTAAGGAGAAGATGTAGAGTTGTTGGTGATTCTGCAACTATTCTAATTTGAGAAACAGTTTTATTCACCGGAATAACGAAAACTTACAACGATAAGTAAAATCTAAGTCTCTGAGATGACATCCCCCCTAAATTGTTTTAAATTTCTGGTAAGGGTTGAACCTTTTCTTTCCATTGTAAATATGGTATAATCATTATAGAAGGTTTTCAACATTACGGTTTTTTGTGTTCTAATGTGTAATTTGTTTTTATTGAATATCGTAATCAAGTTTTATTGGAGGTCCCTTGAAAAATGGATTCTGCTGAAGAGCAAAAGCCCTCTCTAAAGGAATGAAATATGAAAATGAGAAATGTAAATCTTTCGGTTGTAATTTAAGGGCTTGGTCACGTAACCGTAAACAAACTTGCTATCTCTATTATCTATATTGTTTCCCGCACGTGTCCATTGCGTTCTGCAGCGATTTTTGTGGATGGGGTGAATCCACAATAAAGGTACTCTTCGAAATCCATCGATATCTCTGTAATCTTACAACATATGAATGATTTGTTTGTTTCTCTACAAAATTCAAAAGTCCAGCTTCAAAATAACTCTTTCATTTTGAGAAAAATAGCCGAAAATCTGTGTGATATGGCCTATCAAAAACTGTAAAATCGTTGTTGCGAAAGAAATTTGTTTACTTTGCGTGACTCAGCCCCTTTAACATATATTGTAAACAAAGCTTGTGTTTGAGTCTATAGTTGAAGCAGGCCTCACTGAAAGCAGCATATTTTTATCCCCAAGGGTAGCCATTAGAAGCCATGTTTCCATGATTTTAATTGTGATTTTGTTTTTGTTTTATCTAGAATTCATTAACACAGAAAAGGCGCACGTTAGGCATTTAAAGGTCCTTGAAAAGGTTGGTATTAATTTTTGATTGATTCACAGAATAATCATTTGTATGTTAGTTTTTAGTTTAGTCTACGTGGAGCAATGTAAATCTTAAGATAGTTTAGACTTATTTCCCAGTTTTGATGAAATCGAAACTAATCAGTTAGTTTCATGCTAAACTGATTAAGATATACTTTAGAAAATTAAGAGGTAAATTGTATCCTTGTTATATTTTTTATCTATTCATTCCACCCTCCAGGTTTTCCTGAAACCCATGAAAAGGAAACAGATTATGCCACTGGAGAATATTCAACAAATATTTCCGAATTTAGAAGAACTTATCGAGATACACAGTGAGTTCTTACAAAGTTCGCTATTGATTATTATTAAAGTTTACCAATCCGTACCTGCCTCAATTTCGTCCCCAGAATGAGTTCATTGCTCTACCTCTACTCTGGGATACAATAGATCATTCTGTAGATATTCGAAAACAACAGCAAACATAAATTATTTCTCGAAAACTTCCTAATTATTTGAATAACAGCAATGTAATCTTGTCACTAAGCAACAACCATTACAATGTTGTTTTGTTGCTTGGAATCGAGGTCGCATGATGAGCATTGCCTAGCAAATTGCAAATCCATTATGGCTGCTAATCCGCCCAATAATCCGCCCATTTTTTGGGCGGATTTGATCGAAATGTACCTGGGTATTCATTCGGCTTCGTGATCAGCGTATGACGTAAGAGCTTCCTGGGAACGAGGATGTACCTGCCCTGCCTGACTCGCAGTTTTCACTGGTTTTCAACACTTCTCCAGTCAGCCTGGCTTGGAAAAAAACCAGTTTCATATAAACAGGTTCCAAACAGAGGAATATCAACGCAGATTAACCGTTTCCTTTTTAAAAGCAGAAAGACACACGCACCACTTTCCCTTATCCTGGCAGTATTTACATTCAATCCTTATTTCAATTATTTCATTTTCAGCTTCGCTGATAGCAGATTTGAATACGAGATGTGCTCGACACAGGGACGTCATCCCTTCAATATCAGATATTATTTTAGCGAGGGTAAGATTTTTTTATGTTTCTTTGTTTTGCAGTCATGTAAGAGACAGAATCACAAATTTTGTGCCCGAAAATGTCAACGAGACTCCTCCTGCATTATGTAAAGACCTTGTACATTCTGAAAATGTATTCATAATACATCAGCTGCTGCAATGCTTGTATTGGAAATACTGGTATTCTACGCGGAAGCATCCTTTAGCTTGCTTATACCTCTAAACTAAAAGTCCAGAAAAGGTTAAGCTAAATTTTAATTGGTACAATGACAGCATATTCACAGTAATAAGATATGACTCAATATTAGGGTATTATCTAAGTTGTTAAGTAAGAAACTGCAAATTGTTGTTTTTCCAGTTTGATGATGCACCTGGTGAACAAGCCAAAGAAGTTGCAGCACTTTTTAACCATGATCAACGAATGGCTATGGAGATGCTCAAGGTATGTTCCCGCTCCTTTTATGTATATATGTCTTTTTGTCTGTCTATCGAGAGAGTTTTCTATTCGACAGGGGCTCTCGTTCAAGCGTCCAAAAGTTGTTAGGAACAGAGGAAAGATAGGGAATGGGGAACAAATTTCATTTTTCTTTGCCATACGCAAAATTGCATGCCTTTTTTTATGAGATCCAAATAACTTTCCCTGCTTACGTAAGTGTGACCAAGGGACATATCACTCCTAGAAATCTGGTACACTTTCCTTTGTGTTCCCTAGGAATCCTTTAATTCCAGTAGAATTCGTTTGTTTTGTAGAAATTTCGTACGCTTGTCATTTGTCGAGGGAGCACTAACCCACTCGTTTGTGCAATATTTTGCTTCCAATCTCAATCATATCTTTGTTCGAACGCAAGGAGGAGCAAGTTTTTTTATCCTTTACTATCAACCTGTCTTATTATTAAGGTCCGCCGCTTTTTTGCTTTATTTTGTAATTGAAAGACCTTAGCATTGAATGCGTTTCTTTCAATTTCTTTTTCAGCATCGGATAAAAAAGGACCCCAAATTAGCTGCATTTATGGCTGTAAGTATAGTTTACTGGTAATAGGTTTGTCTTTGTTTCGGGTGCGATGATCTTATCATTTCTAAAACTACTCTTCTTTGTTTATCTTAAGATTCAACTCAGAAAAGCCTTGCTTCTAAGATCAAGTTAATAGCTCACATAGGTGCCAGGGATTGAGTCCCCAGATTTATAAGGATCATAAAGAAATTTCAATTGATTGCTTTCAAGAAATTTTTGATATTCTTATTTCATCACAACAGCGACAAGAAGAGTCGAAGTACTGCAGACGACTAAAATTTAATGACATAATGGCGAACACTCATCAGAGACTAACAAAATACCCTCTTTTAGTGAGGGAAATGCTCAAATCGACTCCAGGTTCGTATTTATTCGGTTTTTTTCTTCTTAATTTTGTTTGATTTCCTAATGATAATTAGCAATCCATATTCTCATTAAGACTTTGAGTGCGATGTATAAAACCTCGTCGCACAGAAGTTTGTTTTGTCAATACCGTAAAAGCTCTATTTAGCCCCCCTCTCTATTAAGCCCCTCTCCCTATTAAGCCCTTCTCTCTATTAAGCCCCTCTCTCTAATGAGCCCCTCCCCTCTGAGCCAAAATTTTAAATAAGGCACCCCCTCTGTATTATGTCCCCACTCATATATCAAATTCCAGTGGTTACCATAGATTTCCCATGTATTTAGCTAAACAAGATTACGTGTTGATTTTGATATGGTTTAGGATAAAATGTATCGAATTTATATATTTAACTCGTAAAATTGTATCAAATGTAAAATTGGTCAAATATGGGGTAAAAGAACATCATATATATACCCTGGTCGTTTGATTTTGTGACTAAGCCACCCTTCTCTTATAGCCCCCTCTCTTTTAGGCCCCCCTCAGGAGTGTCTGAAATTAAATAAGCACCCGGGGGTGCTTTTACGGTAAATGCTGACGACTAAAGGGTAGTGTTAACTTTTGCAAATGACTGTAGTAAGACGCATAATGCCGAATTGCAGAACGAAACTGCTTTTGATTTGTAAAAACTCATACACATCACAAAATTGGTAAAGCACTTTTCATTTGCTTTACAGCTTCGAATCCAGATTACAAAGAACTAGAGAAATGTGCTCGTTGTTGTAAGGTATGCATTTCTGTAGTTCTTTCATATTGAATACTATAAATTTTTTCCAGCCTCAATATTCTTAAGAAATTTTTCATTTTGAGCCTTAACATATTCTTAAAGTATTCTTATTTTTTCAAATCTGATATGGTTTCAAGGGTACATGGTTCAAAGAATTGTCATATCATTATGAAGAAATGGTCGAACGAAAGAAAAACTTAAGCAATTGTAACAATAAGAATGTTATGAACATCGCAAAACAGGCAACTACTGGAAATGAGACACAAATATGTGAGCTGAGGCTGAGCAATATTCTTATAATATTCTTAAAATTTGGATGATTCTGAGCCTGAATATTCTTATAAACAATATTCTTATGAAAAAAGAGTGTAATTCATTTCTAAAGCTAGATCTATTTTCCATTGTATTTCTCCTTTTAGCAGAACCTGCCACAACAGAGCTTTAATGTGATCCCGAGTGTTATATCCCAGACTATAATTGTGTTTTTGTTTATTTGCCATTTATTTTAAACACTCACATTTACATTTTTTATATTGTCGATTTATTTTCCATCGTAGGATATTCTGAATCATGTAAATAAAAGTATGAAAGAAACCGAAAATAAATGGGTAAGTATAGATTAGTTGCTTGATTGTTTTATAAGAACTGTATCCATCGATTTTGATTAGCTTCCATGTACATATGTACATAGCAGACTAGATGATTTTTCAATCGATGTAAAATAAAGATACAACAACAACTACAACAACAACAACTGATAATAGATATTAGCATTGCTTTTTAGCGTTAGTATGTAGCGTTTAGACTTAGCATTATGAACCTTAAAGCACAACCAACAATTGCAGAAATAGATGAAGATCTCTTGCAAATTTCTACCAAAGATCCAGCAAAACCGTAGCCTTGAGAATTTGAATTTGAATTCGGTGGCAAATGGGTCTGAAACAAGGTTCTTTTATTTTGATGCAAGAAGACACTATAACCGCACGAACGAAATTCGAGCTCCCGTTTTCGGATACTAGCTTTATAATCCTGATACTAGCTTTACAGGTTGTGATTAAATTACAAAGAAGCTTAAAGTGAATGACCTGAGATATATAGCGCTCGTCTATAAATAGGACAAAGAAACTCCTAATCCCTCCATTGTTTTCTTTAGCATTGCTTTCATTCCCCACGAGCTGGATTATCAAATACAATAGGCTATTTATAAATCTATGAAATCTCATCTTTTAACTCAGGTTATTCACTTTAACAGCCTTATACAAAGAAGCGCAATAGCCCAGCCTGAAATCAGGCTCAAACAGAAAAAATAAAAATAGCCCAACTCATGTTCTTGATTTTTTTGCAGCGGTTAATTGAACTTTCGAAGAAAATCGACAAGAAAGCGTTAGAAGGAAATACGAAAATATTCGAAGAATTCAAGGTAATTTGATATTGCTTACTTTTAAATCAAGATTTCATTCAACGGTTTTACGCTTAGTTTAAACGTCTTTTTTTACCGTTTCGATTTGAACTGTAGTAAAAACGGCAGAGTCTGCCATGCCTAAAAATCTGATCATCGTTTTTTTTCCGTGGTGGATTGAAATTAAAATGGTTAAAAAGGCAATTTTTCAAATGCACAAGCGCAGTGGCTCATCACACGTAGAAATCACGGACCATGGCCTAGAATTGATTAATTAAACGCGGCAGAACTACGATGTTTAAATCAAGTCGTTTTTCTGCCGTTTGATACGACAGAGCTGGTGAACTCCAACCGTTTTATATGTTCAAAACGGCACGTGGGTTAAACATCGTTTTTATGTCGAATTTAATTGACACTTAGAAGTTTTCAGCAGCATCTAATAAATTCGACACGGCAACAACACGATGTTTAAACTGGGCCTAAATCATGCGAAAGCGTTTTAAAAGACGCATCATCATCATCTTGACTGCAGTAGAAAATAGAACGTTGGCAGCAGAACGGTTTTTGAACCTGCAGAAATTTAAAAGACTAAAATGATTTCTTTTGTAGGATTTCGATCTAACGAAACATAAATTAGTCCACGAAGGCGACCTGATATGGCGGATAAACAGAACGAAAACAATAGGTAACCCAAACCATTTTTTCATTCATATTGATTAAATATGTCATTCTTTCATTCTTTATTTCATGCTACAAGTTCTGAATTTTGAGTCGAATGGTAATTTCATTAATTTATGCAATACGGGAAAGCTTCATAAAATGAGAAAGTTGGTATGGTCTCAGGCTCAGCATACTTCAATCTACTATATACTTTGATCTACAAATGAAATGCTAAAAGTGTTCGGGATACTATCAGTGAAAGTCTTGCGGTTTTCTCCAGAAGAGCTAGACCCCCGTTTAAGCGCTTCGGAATATGCGCACTAGCGATTGCAGGGTCATCATCCCTCATTTTTCCTTTGTGAATTCGCGCATGCCCCAAAACGCTTCACCCATTCCATTGATCAGCGAACCAATCAGAGTTATCGTCTTTTCCATTGTGATTTACAAAAGGGGGAGTTCGCAGTATCCCGAACAAGAAAGACATCAGACTTATTTATGGTTATATTTATTTTCAGAATTACACGTGTTACTATTAGATTTATACATGATACTTCTACAAAAACAAGACGACAAACTACTGCTCAAATCGCACAGCACTACATTATCTACCGGCGTTCAAGACATGAAGGTAAGGTGTAAGTCTTTCTAGCCTTGAGCTTCACTCCATAAGGACCCTCATGTTACGCTCATCTCATTGAGTTGAATTGTTGTTGTTGTTGTTGTTGTCGCTGCACTGAGGGTCTTATTTTCCTAGAGCTGTAGAACCGGACAAAAATCTCAACTGTCGACAATGTTTTGTCACGCCGTCGAGTGGCGATCAGAAAATGGCTAGATGAATGCTGTTTTTGCATTTATGGCTAGAATGAACATTCATCTAAGTTCTGATAGCAAGTTTTATGGCACAGAAGTTCTGGAAAACTGCTTTTGTGGCGTTTTAGGCTCGATGGTTTTGAGAAAAAATGACAGATAATTTAGGCCCAATAGATATGCTAGAGCTCGAAATATAACAAAGAGCGAAGAATCGTGCGAGCAACTGCTTGTTCAAGTCTGGTTTGTCTCAACTGATATGCAAGGCTTCATTGATAAACAGGCGAAAAAGTGTTCTACTCATGTTTAAAGTCATTTTGCTTCATGTTGAATTTAGTTGTTGCAGATGTTTTGTTCTGATGATGTGTCCTGTTTCTTTTCTAGACAACACATAGTCCAATCATAAAGCTACAGAATCTTCTGACGAGGGACGTAGCTACAGGTGAGCTATATAGAGATACATTAGTTTGATCACTAGTCCCTGAAATTTGAACGAAATATGCTGGAATCAAAGCATCCATTGAAAAGTGTTGATAGCTATTGGTAGTCGATCCTTTTCTATTTAACATTTGTCGTTATTTCGAATTTAACAACTTAAAATAGATTTAAAGTGGTGAATATCATGTGGTTTGTTTTTCAGATAAACGAGCGTTCTTCTTGGTTAGCACATCGTCAGTCGGTCCGCAAATCTACGAACTTGTCACGTCGACGATTTTAGAGAGAAACACGTAAGATTATGCTATTTGTATTTTCGAACGTTGTGTGCTGTCTGAGAGACCTCATGGGGGTAATGCTTGTGCCTTCAAGCCATCATGCCATCATTAATGCCATCATTGCAAATGATTTGTCCATAAAGATCTCTGCTTTGCACAGTCTTCTTTCTACAGATTACGGTGTTTTTGTTGCGTTTATGGGTTACGATGAGTCCATTATTTAAGGCTCTTTTCAAATTGTATATCACAAATCATTTGTTTAAATACTGCTTTAGTAACTTCATTATCCTTCTGCATCAAGAAAAGGCCTTGCTCTGAACTTTTTATACTGAATACTAATTCCCTCACCAAAGTGACAGTTTTAAGCCGAAAAGCCTCTTTTAATGTTCGTCAAATTTTGTTACAATTTTCAGAAATGCTTGTCCTCAGTTCTTTGATTTTCATTCTATTTTTGCAGTTGGGTAAAGGTCATCACCGAGTGCGTGGAAGCTTCATTACGGAAAGGAAAAGGTAAGGTATTTAAAAATGATTATCGCTTTTGTAAACGTTATAATTATTGGCTGTGTATGGCAGTTCTCTTGGAGGCCGCATTTCCTTATGTACTAAGGAATTGTTGGAAAATCTTGCCCTTAATTCTTCTGAGATTTCTACCTCATCAAGGCACCATATGAATGAGTGACGTATAATTCCCTATGAACATTATAAAGTTTATAATGACCATATGGAAATTAATTTTAAAGACCTCAGTTACTTGCTTGTGCTGAATGTCATATTCTTTGCCATTTTAGAACGTGGTAGGCGAGGTGCATTATGCATCAAAGCAACCCCCAGCTTAACAATAGAAGAGAAAGATGAAGCACCCGAAGGAAGCTCAAGTAGACGGGGGTCATCCGTTGCGAATAACGAGAATGAACTGAAAGAGATTCAAGAAGCGAAGAACGACGACAAAGTATTTGTCGAAAATGAGGTAAATTGCAATTTTTAACTAATTGTCTTAAAGGACAAGTCCGGGTTTGGTATGATTGATGATCAAATACAAGATAATACTGCTATGAATGATGTATGCTACTTTTTCCACTATTTTTCGCTTTCGCCTTGTGAAATTACGTATTCAAATAAGCAATTTGAGCGAAGTGACGTCATATCGCGCAAACTAAAACGAGGCTGCGTGGTTGTTTTTCGCCTCTTAATCGCTGCTAGCCTCTTTATCGTGTACTCTTGCATTGAAAATGGCATGATGGTGGGAACTCGATGACCATTTGTCTATTTCCGCTGTGAAAGTGAAATGTACGTGCTGTTGAATTCATCTTTGATTTTGTGGAATATAGACAAAAGAACTAAAGAGGAGCCTTAAATGTGCAGTTCTTTCCTTTGGTTGATAGAAGAGTAAATTGCGAGAAACTACACTTTAAAAAAATTACTCGTTGCTTTTTGGCTTCCAGCCACTTTTACTCATTTGTTTTCTGGCCCTGAAGATCGTTTGAAATGCTATCTCATGCAATAACAATTTTTGTAGGCCAACGGGACAACAGAAGAGAAACCAGCAGAAACGAAAATTGAACCACCATCCAAAGAGAGAGTGACAGAGCTATATGGTAAGAATGTATTTGCCATTTGCTTTATTGATTACTGTCACTAAATTGGCGGAACTACGTACTCAGGCACTCCGTAATACTAGATCAGACTTGGCTCCACCATTAATGAGAACGAAAAATGGACAGAAATCATATTCTTATCATGGTGCTAAGACTTGGAACTGAACGACGACAGTAAGGTTACGGTACACTTTTCAAGCACCAGATTGGGTAGCTAAGTTCCTTTCAAGCCATTCAATTAAAATAGGCCATAGAATTTTACACCCACCATTTTTCATCTGGAACCACCCATGCTTTAGTAACATGATATCTTCTTTCAGAAAAGCTACGAATTACTGATGACGAAATTAAGAAACAAGTTGAAGCGAAAGCGAACATCGTTGCCGAACTGCGGGTAAGATAATATGTTTTATCAGATCTAATCTATGCATAGTTGCAGTTAGTGTTATTTGAATTAATTTTTTATGTCAATTTTTTGAGTTGCTTTCTCACCGAAAGTTCCGAAAGTCAAATTTTAAACACGGAAGGAAATCATCTTGTATATAGCAGCTGAACTCAGTTTTGAAATTGATTTTAAATGTTTCTACTTTGCAGTGTCAGCAACTTGTTAAGACAGTCGTACCAGAGGTATTTATTCTTATCCTCTACACTATTATACATTTGTCGAGTAATAGAAGTGTTTCGATGTTATTTTTGAATTCGTTCTTCACAGACTTCTAGATTTGTATAGATCCTTCCCAATAGACAAAATCGGCTAAGGTTTGTTTACACCCATTTCAAGTCATGAGATCAATCTCTTGATAAAACATCTTTTGATTTCTCTGACATATTTCGTGCCATGCAAACTTATGCCATGAGTGCGAAAAGTAGCATAATACTAAAATTTCCCAAGAGTATGGTCACATGACTTGAAATGGGTAAAACAAACCTTAGCCGATTAGGTCTAGGCATGCCCCCAAAAATTATAATTCTTCCCTTGGGAACCAAAAATTTATATTTTGTGATTGATTCTGTGCGTAAGTAACAACATCTGAATTATCATTTGTTCTGTTTCAGACCTCTACTAGTGATACACAAGCTGAAGCGAGGTAACTTTAGACTAGACTTACTACGTTATTCGTTGTATTCATTCAATGTTTTAATCTGATTTTTTTATTTTCTTTCATATTTTCTCTCAATCTTAAGCTCTGACCATCATTCAACTCACTCCAGAAAAATGTGATTTATGTGGTCATTTTAATACTAGGCCCTTCTCTTTATATTTCTCCTTCACAATTATTACATGGCAGTATTTGCCATCAAATTTTTTTCAAGCAATGGATATTATGAACAATATCAATCTATGCTTAGGTATTTTTGGGCTGCACTGTGTAATATGTTTGCTGCTGTGTTTAAACAATCCAATACCGATGTTAGACAATTTCATTTGAGACGATCTCTTCCTGGAACTAACATGCAACTCCTTGGCACAGCCTGGTTGTAATCATCCAACCCACGCAACTGATCTAATTTCCGGATTCTCTTTGATTTCAGGGAACTAGTTTTGGCAGCAATACTTCAAGGTAAGGATCTTTACTAGCTAAAATGAGTTTTAGCTTTATTTTTGCAAGATCTGCTTCACAAACACTCTTTCTTTCTCGCATGTTGTCAGCCTACTCGAAAATAAACTGTCAGGGTCATCTTTTTCTCCTGGAGCATGCTGTTTGCTTCCTATTAAAATGTTTTTCGAGCTATTGGTTCAGTTCAGGCTAGTGCGGCTCACAGGGGATACAGTAGAAACCTGCATAAAAGAACCTAGTTTTATAAGAACCTTGAGGCTGAAATCCCACCATTACAACTTTTTAAACAAGAACCCACAAGAGGCTGAAATTTCTGGAAAGTTCTTATATAATAGTTTGATAGATGGTATTTTACTTGAAAACTGCAAAATCTGTCATGATGTAAACTTTATCAAGAAGAAATAAGGTTGAAAAACTATTCAATTCATAGAAGGAATGCACTGGCACAAATAAAAACATATTTGCACGGTACCAACTATAAGCACCTTTTTAAGAACCTTACAGTCTGGACTTGAGTATGGCATCAATTTATCAAGAACCTCATTCAGGCTGTCTCAAGAAACTTAGGTTCTTTTTTGCGGGTTTCTACTGTATCTGATCAAAATGTTTGTTGCCGGAATCTTTGGCATTTTGTCAGAAAACTTACCAAGAATATGGAAGTTGCCTTTTGTAGTGCTCGAAAGAAACTCTGTTGTCAGAATTTGGCAGCTAGGCCCGCAAACATTTTAGTCATTCGTTATTATAAACTATTTTCATTGAATATATATATAAAAAGATTTGAACATATCATTGTATTAATGGATCTGTTTCAGCCAGCATGCCTTGTGCGTGCCACCTTTTGGTTGGCCTTTGTTGTCGCCATTTTCATGGCCAATGAAAATGGCGGGCGCCAACAAAGACCAGCCAAGAGATAGTGCAAAGTGCATGCAAGGCGTGCTTGATATAACAGACACTTCAACGTATCCTCCTATTCCTGTAGCAAATCGATTGACGCTGGCAGTCAGTGACATATTCAACATGCATCAACGATCGG